>CBVK0102149741.1:0-11744 GCA_900067695.1 Picea abies
CCAAGGGTTTCCCCATGAGATTTTCATTGGAAAAAAAAACCAAGTAAAATCTTGTGAGATACCTCTGTTTTCTTTGGAATGTCTAGATGGAGAGAAGCTCAACTGGAAACGACAATAGTAGATAATAACCAAATGGGACCCAACCAGACTCAAACCTCAACCAAAAAAGAATTGAAGACTCTATAATGAACTTCACCTTGAAACAGTTCATTCGAAACAATTGAGCTAACCCATTGAGTTTGCAATTCCAAGGCAATGTGAGTGGGTTTTAATCCACTTATGTGCGCACAGGTCATGAGACCATTTAATATAATATATTTGGGTGTAGCCACATGTTCAACCACTACCTCAAGGTGACCCGATTACTCCAAAAATCTCTCACCTCAAGTTGACCTCATGGCTCCAAGAAAATCCTTTTAGGCGAATTGAACATATCCACCACTAAAAAACTCCTCACTTCTCACTAATGGAACCACCCTTTAGGATTTAAATTAAAGAACATGGGGATGGTCTATGATGCACTTATGTGTACATAGGCCACAAGATAATTTATTATATCTCTTTGGGTGCAACCACACATTCAACCACTGCCTCAAGGTGACTCCATGGCTCTAGAAAAAGGCCTCATGGAAATTGAACCTTGCCCACTTGAGAAAAAAGCATCGTTCCTTACCAATGGATCCAACTCTTTTGGGTGCACGCACACATCACTTCTCACGAATGGATCCAACTCTTTTGGGATATAAAATTAAAGGACATGAGGGCAAACTTTGATCCATTTATGTGTGCACAAGTCATAAGATTATTTATTATAATTTTTTTGGGTGCAACCACACATTTGACTACCACCTCAAGGTGACCCCATGGCTCTAAGAAAACCCCTCATGGGAATTGAACCTTTCCCACTCATGAAAAATTCCTCACTACTTACCAATGGATCCAACCTCTTGAGAGCATGTGCGCGCACGCACGCACACACACACACATTCAAAGGAAAGCCTCACAATATCTCCCTCTTCCTTAGAATATATAGATGGAGAGTGGCTTAACCACCTACACACATACATTGAAAGTAAAACCTCACAAGATCCCCCCTCTTCCTTGGAATATATGGATGAAGACTAGCTCAACTGCCAACCACAATTACAACTAGTAACCTAGCGGGTCTTAGTAGACTTGAACTAGGGACCAAAAACTTAAGTGGTGACCAAGACTTCTCCTTATTTGATAATTTTTTTGTGCTTTTACCAAGCATTCCCTTGTTTTTTTTTCCTCCACCTTGTTGTTTTCCTTCATCTTCTTCATTCCCTAAGGGGGGCATCTATGGGATTGAATGTATAAGTAATGGGGTAATAGTATATGTAATATGACCCAATCCAATAAAGAGTCCACATGTTCAATGAGTAAATATGTATATAGAGGTCATGTAGTCATTATTGGAGGGGGGGACATGCATTTACAGAGATATGATTGTATTGGGGTATTTATAGGAGATACTCCTATTCTTAAAGGAGTTATTATGTAACTCATCTCTATTATGTGTTTTAGATTTGTTCTATATGCTCACATTTGTTGTACATATTGTGTACTCTAGCTTATTATTATAGTTTTGGTATGCGGTACCTAACATTTGGTATCGGAGCATATGGTGCTTGGTTGGATCCTTCAAAATAAGTCATCCTACCATTTTCAGTATAAGTTTGTTTTAGGAAATAAGTCATCCTACCATTTTCAGTATAAGTTTGTTTTAGGAATTTTTTCAAACAAAATTTTTTTAGAGACCCAAGGAGAGATAGCGAAGTACTCATGGTAAAAAATCTAGCTTCTAGATCACTATACTTTTAAAGCTATAGGTTGTGGAAGTTAGGGTTTTCTACTAGTCCTATAACTAGTCTCATATAGGTGTTCTTGGTAAAATAGTCATATATGATTCCACAAAGATCTAAATTGAATGAAACCAGTTACATTGGATAGAATATAGACCACAGTGGTTTACGTAAAAACTTTACTAGTTGATCTAAAATTTTGAACACATGGAAATATGTACAGGTTTTATCTCTTGAAAGGGAAAAAAACCAACAAGTTTTGGGAAAATTATCATAACTTTCTCCTGGCATATCAAAGTTTGATCAAACCTATGGCATTATAGAGAAGAAACGTTACACTTCTACATGAAAAAAATTTAGACTTAGAGATGCCTAAATTTCAGAGCTACATCAAGTGAAAGGTCGGCCAATAGGACAATCTCTAAATTAGGGTTTTAAAATGCATGTTAGCTTAAAATTAACATAACTTTTGATTGTGATGCCCGATTAAGGTGACCAAAATCTGTTAGAAAGAATATACAAAAGAGAATATATTGAAAAAATGATAATAACTATTTGGGATCATTCATACTAGTATGTTAAGGTTGGAATTTGAGGGTTTTAGTTAAACCTCAATTAAGAACCAATGGAAATGTCAAGAGATGAAGATGAAGATGAAATTGATCCTAGGAAATGGTTGAAGATGGAAAAATAAAATGTTATATAACTCCTCATAAAGAAACAAGTCTTTATTTTTATGGCTTTGGGAAGTTTCTTGAGGACAATGGGTCTTTTAACTACACTAGGTAAAGGCTATAATCGAGGTCCTATTTAGCGGGTTTCTCTTGATGGATTTCTGGCAGTTGGAGGCTTTGGGCGTTGCGTTTATTGGCGATGGTTCTGGTGGCCCATTGAACCATTATTAATTTAAACATTGATAGCGTTGGAGGGCATATTTGGGTGGAAAGCCATTGATAAACTTGTTTTAGTTTCCGCTGGTTTGGAGGTGTCAGGGGTGAACTAACTTTGGAGACTCTACTAATTTTACAACCAACTTTGGCCTCTCGACCTTTTCCTGGATTTGACAGGATCGTTATTGCTCATGTCTTATCTCCCTGTAGCTACAATGATACATTAATTTGGATTTAACTATTATCTATTGAACTGGAGGTTACCTTGGCTTTCCCCCCTGAGGAGGTCCCAATGGGAGTTAGGTGGCAGTCACTCCTTATTTTTTTGTATCTTCCATGATGAAAGATGTCGTCAGTGCACTTATGAGTGCAGCTGACAAGGAGGCTTGGGAGAAGGAAAGACTTTTTAATCCGCCTACAACTCATTTAAACACTGTACACCACTCAACTCGGGAGCTTTTTCCCTTGGACACGACGCTTCCTCCGACTTCAACTTCACTTTGTCATAAATACTTACCACCATTTGCAAAGTCTGTTACGGGTTTCTCTGCACATGCACCTCCTATGTGTCTAGATGCTAGCGGAGTTCTCGTGTGTCCTGATTGTGTTGTTTCACCACCTTGTGGTGTTGCTAGTATAGCTTCTCCAAAGTCTTCTCCCCAGATATTTTCTGGAAGGAAACCTTGGCTACCAAAAAGGACACGATGGAAAATGGTGTTGGGGGACAACCTTGGCTTGGAGGAAGCGGTTACCTTAGCATTGAATGCTCTGGTCAGGAGGTTTTCATACCGCTCACGGTGTACCACTCCTCTCTTTACCTGGGTAAAGACACACTGGATACCCGTTTTGGGTTATGCGTCGGAGGTATTTTACCTTCCGAGAGGTTGGTTTAGCTTCAAGTTTCATTCGTTAGACGACACAACTAAGTTTCTAAATAGGTTGTGGTCCTTGACGGGGGGAGCTTGATGCTCAAACGATGGAGGATATCCTTTGATCCTGCATAGGAATATTTTTACTTTAGGAACTTGTGGGTTCTCCTACCTAGGTTACCACTTAATATTTGGAGTGTTAAGGCTCTGACTAATATAGTTTTTCTCTCAGTCGATTTATCAACATTGACGAACAATCACTTAGTGTACCTGACAGAAAATTGGGAAGGATATTGGTGGAGATTAATATCCACTCATATTTGTTGGAGACTTTGGATATACAGTGGAGAGACCAATTGTTTTCTCAAAGGTTGGATTACTTGGGTCTTCCCTTCCGTTGCACATATTGTCGTAAGACTAGACATCTGAGAAGTTCTTTTCTGGGTACCATGGAGGAGGAGGAGGAGGAAAACTCACGACTTAGGAAGATGCCTAGATGTGACTCTCTTGGCATGGATTCATTTGCACAAAAAGTCCACCATTCTGAGACCTCGAAATCCCTAACACTTTCGGGCTCCGACACACTCATAGGTAAACTCAAAGCTTTTTTTCCTAGCTTTTTTTATTCTCTTACGTCTTGGGAAAAGTTAGCATTGGACTCGTCGACACAGTCAAGGGTTGTATCCTTGAATCCTCCCTATATACATGTGCTAGTTACTAAGGTTTCCTCCTCTACCTTAGAGGATTTTCCACAAATCCATTTGGGGGACAGGGCTTTGAAAGACCCACACATGAAAACAAATCCTCGGGAGGAGATTAGGATGTGTACTTATACTATTACCATCTCCTTAATTGGGACGGGGACACCCACTTTCGACATTGTTGAGGATACTGAGGGCGCTCGGATGGAGGTTGAGGAAGGGGGAAAAGATCCTTATATTCTCTCGAGTTATAGGGAGAATGAACCGAGTGACTGCACATTGGGGGAGACCCTAGACTCATTGGTCCCACTACTTCGTGAGGTGGATGTTTTTGTTTCTCTTTCTACTTTTCAGTATAAAATTGTTGTTACTCTTTTGGGTTCTACTGAACTTACTGGTCAGTCGAGGAACAATTTTGGGGGGGTTGGGACTATTTATGCTTGGTCTAGGGGTTTGGGCTTCGAGACTTCTCCTATAAAGACGAGAAGCGCTCGCAAAAAGGCCACCCTCTCTGCTGATACACCTGACCCACCCACTACTACTATTACAAACCCTAGGGTGCTTAGAGGCATGAAATCCCTTGCACGGGATAAACCATGATCTTACTCTCTTTAAACATTAGAGGGGTGGGGGGATCCCTAAAATTGGCCTCCATGCGCAAATTACTTAGAAAAATCAAACCTGACATTATTTTTTTATGGGAGACGCTTGTAGAAGAGGATAATGCATGCCATTTTATGTTAAAGCATGTCCCTAGCTGGTATTCATGTGTTTTTAGCTATGTGGGAAACTTGGGTGGCCTCTTGGTGACGTGGGACCCTAACAAGTTTGTTCTAGAACCTTCACTCTGCAGCGGGGGAATTTTTATTACTGGCATCTCCTTAGAAAACAACAAAGATATCAGTTTACTCAATGTATATGGACCCTGCAGTGGGAGACAATTTTTTTGGGATCAGGTGTCGGCGAATGGGTTGCTGGCAGCTAAAAATTTGATTCTTGCAGGAGATTTGAATTTCACTACAGGTGCTGACGAGGTTTGGGGAGCGACGACTCAACTGGACAAGCTTGTAGATTATTTTAAAATTATGCTCTAGGATTATCATTTGGTGGACCTGATCCCGGATGATGTGGTTCCTATGTGGAGGAATGGCAGGACTGGGGGGGCAGGCATTGCAAAATGATTGGATCGTATCCTAGCTTAATTTTTTTTAATAAAATGATGTGGGTAGGTACCGATCATGGGTGGATCTTCCCTACGTCTCGGACCATGCACCAATGATAGCCCATTTTGATTTTCAATAGTTTCTGGTGGCTTACCCATTCAAGTTAAACCCATCATGGATGGGAGAGGATGAATTCTAAACTACTGTAAAAGAGTTTTTGATGGATACTGGTTTCCTGGTGGAATCGTATTTCCAACACAGATTTGTGTGGAAACTAAAAGTGCTAAAGGCTCAAATTAAAACTTGGGCAAGACTCAAGCGGCGTGCTAAGCTATATAGGCTGGAAACATTGGAGGAGGAACTCAGGGTGGTTTACTCGGGTCTGTTGAGGGATGGGATGAACACTCCAACTGACTGTCATTTGAAAGCCTTGGAGGCAGAGCGTAATTAAATCCTTTTACTTGAAGAGGAATACTGGAGACAAAAGAGTCGAGAAATTTGGCTGAATTGTGGGGATCAGAATACAATTTTTTTTCACAAATATGCCAGCGCTAGAAGGAACCAGAAACACATATGGGAGATAAATGATGAAAATGATAAGATCCATAGAGGACAAGAGGCTCTTAAAAAAGAGGCCACTAAATATTTTACAAAGTTGTTCGAAGTGGACTCTCTTGGTTCACCGGTGGAACAAGTGAACTTAGCCAGGTTATTCCCTCATTTTGTCTCTGTGGAAGACTCCTTTCTCATTGATTGTCTGGTCACGAAACAAGAACTTTGGGAAATCTTAAAATTATTTGCTAAAGATAAAAGTCTAGGCCCAGACGACTGGACTTAAAATTATTTGCTAAAGATAAAAGTCTAGGCCCAGACGACTGGACGATCAAGTTTTTCACCCACTTTTTTGAAGTTGTAGGAGATGAACTATTGGAACTAGTTGAATATTCTAGAACTAGAGGTAAGATTCAAAGCTCACTAAATTCTTCCTTCATGGCGTTGATTATAAAGGAGAATAATCCTCGGACCTTCAGGGATTTCAGACCCATTGCTCTCTGTAACTTATGCTATAAGTTGATTTCAAAGGTGATTGCTAATAGAATCAAACCTATCCTTTCGAGGGCATTGTCGAGTGAACAACTTGGTTTCTTGAAGGGCAGGCAAATTTTGGATGCCATTGGGACGACGCAATAATGTCTATATAGTGTCAAAGCAAAGAAGCAATAAACACTTATTCTAAAATTGGATTTAAAAAAATCATATGATTATGTTAGTTGGGATTTCCTGCATCTAATTCTTGTACAAAAATGATTCAATATCCTTTCTATTAACTGGATTATGAGCTGTGTTGTTATCTCCTCCTTTGATTTCCTGATAAATGGTGAGACCTCCCCATTCTTTCATAGTGAACGTGGACTACGACAAGGGTGTCCGTTCTTTCCCTTGCTTTTCATCATTATCATGGAAAACATTAGTCTACTACTGAAGAAAGGACAAGCAGAGGGAAGCTTGACTGGGGTCAAGGTCTCCGGGGTCTTAAAAATTCTACATCTTATATTTTCCGATGATGTTCTTATCATGATAAAGGCATCTATTGAAGAGTGGTTGGTGATTAAAACATTACTGGAACTTTAAGGCATCTATTGAAGAGTGGTTGGTGATTAAAACATTACTGGAACTTTTCTGCTGTGCCTCAGGATTAAAAGTAAATCTTAATAAATCAACTTTCCACCACTCGGGGATACAAGGAGAAGCTTTGGAGAGATATAAGGAAGTATTTTCATTCAATTTCATGGAGTTGTCCGAGGGTTTTAGATATTTGGGGTATTTCATAAAAGCGAAGAAAACTTCTTTCGAAGACTGGAGATGGCTTATCATAAAATTTGAAAACAAGATTAAACATTGGTGTAATCATTGGTTATCACTTGGAGTTCGTTGTACTCTTGCAAAGGTAATTTTGGAAACTCAATCTGTATATTGGATGGCCCTTGCGGCGGTCTTAGTTTCTGTCCTCTCAAAGATTCGAAAATTGATCTTTGACTTTCTTTGGACGGGTGGTGGTAAAGAATACGGGTTACATCTCTGCAATTGGGAGATACTTGCAAAGCCAAAACACTTAGGAGGTTGGGGTATGAGGAACCTCTTCATTTTCAATCGTGCATTAGCTGCAAACTCCTTATGGCATGTTCCGATGAAAGATGGGATATGGAATCAGGCGATAAAAGACAAATACCTTCCATACTCCTCAGTGGCTACTTGGATCAGAACAGATACAGTTTTTCAATCCTTGGCCTCGTAGATATGGAAAAAATTGATGAAATCGTTGCCTCTCATTACACACTAGATAAGTTGGAAGCCTGGAAATGGTTATTCCGTTCTAATCGGCATGGACAAGATCTTGGACATTGACAATTCTTCTTTACTATCACGGGATCTCTTGTTGGCACCAAAAAATAAAAATATCCATTACTTGTATCAAGCCAAGGCACAATCCTCCTTGGGTTTCATTACAAATCAGTGGAGAAACAATGATGAGCCGGGACTCTTAGGATCCTTGGCTACTGAATGACATTCTTTCGCCAAGGTGCTTATTGACACTGGCGTCCATCTTCAGACTAGAGAAGATTTGTTAATCTAGACTGCTGGTGACTAGTCAAGTTTTCTCACGGTAAAACATGTTTATAACGCCATGGCAATAAAATTCTGGCCATGATGGACAAAAGGGTGGCGTAGAAAGATGTGGTCTTGGGATCTAACCTACAAGATCAAACTTTTCCTTTGGCTGGCTTTGGAGAACAAAATCCTAACTTGGGATACTCTGCGGAAAAGAGGATGGGAAGGCCCGAGCTTCTTCCCACTCTGTCTCAGGGATGAGGATATCGTATTACACTTGTTTGTAAAATGACCTTTCACTCTCCACATGTGGAATTTTTTATTTACTGTTTTTAGTCTTGCTTCTCCTTGAGGAGGTATCTCTTTAACAAATTGTTATGAAAATTGGCTGAAATTGGAAAAAGTCTATATTACCCTTCCATCATTGGCTTGTTGGTATATCTGGTTGGAAAGAAACAAGTGTATATTTGAATCTCTCACTCCTGCAGTACAGGGAGTTAGCATTAAAATCAAAAGGATGGTGGAAATTCCCAGTGCACAGTGTTTACAAAAAAGAATTTGCAAAAGAATCAAGAAGTCACCTGACAACACTTTGGCATCTATATGTTGGTTTGATGGTGTTGGGCAAGAAAATGGTATCCTAAGTGGGGCTGGGGGTATCATTAAGATATCTGGAAATACTATTTCTAGGTGGACTTTCAATTGTGGGATGGGCACAAACACTAGGGCATAACTACTTGGGGTGTGGGCTACCTTATCTTTAGCACATCGGTTGGGTATAGATTACTTGGGGTGTGGGCTACCTTATCTTTAGCACATCGGTTGGGTATAGATTAGCTACATGTCCTGGGGGATTCAAAGTCTGTGATAGATTGGTTAAACTACAAGAGAAATTTACAAGTATCTTCACTTTAGGGTCTGGATGGATAAGATCCAAGATCTTTTAACATTATTCAACATCATTAGATTTGACCATATCTACATGGAAGAGAATGTGGAAGCATACGTACTATCAAAAAAATCACTCCAGGTTTCAGAAGGGAGGATCCATTTCAGCAAATGGAAGGATGGCCACGAGGCCCCCCCACTATCTTTGCATCTCTACCTATGATCAAGATAGCATAGTAGGGATGTCTATGTCTTTTTTGAGAGATCTGGATTTCTCCATATTGTGCTTTCATAAGTCACCATGGACTTTCTTCTTTTTTGTTTTTTGGTTGGATATTTTGATGAGTCCGACTATATGTAACTAGTACTTTTGTAGGACTACGTGTTATGTCTATATGGTATGTGTATACCTTTTGAAAATGGTTGTAATAGCACAACATTATACTTTTTTAGAAATACAATACCTTTTTTAGAAATACAATACAAGATGACTGTAGAGAGATCTGGATTTCTCCATATTGTGCTTTCATAAGTCACCATGGACTTTCTTCTTTTTTGTTTTTTGGTTGGATATTTTGATGAGTCCGACTATATGTAACTAGTACTTTTGTAGGACTACGTGTTATGTCTATATGGTATGTGTATACCTTTTGAAAATGGTTGTAATAGCACAACATTATACTTTTTTAGAAATACAATACCTTTTTTAGAAATACAATACAAGATGACTGTAAATTTTCTGCTGGAAAAAAGCTATAGAGATAGTGCAATACCTTTCAAAGTTAGAAATAAAAAATAAAATGTGAAAAACAAGATCAAGCATCACAACTTGGAAATCAAAGTGGTATAAGGAGCCAACGAACTCATTAGAGTTTAATTGATATGATTAATTTTCACCAAATGCATTAATAAACATGCCACCATTGAGTTGTCGTAGTTATACTTAACATAAGTGGCAAGTAAGGATAAAAAGTTTGGCATAGGTTATGTTTGCATGACATGGTACCATTATGCCACCTTTGAGTTGTCTAAGCTATACTTAACATAATTGGCAAGTTAAGCCTTAAAATTTTGAGATTGGTTATGTTTGCATGACATGGTACTGTTACATTACCTATGCATGCAAGTAATGGCCAAACAATCTGCAATAAATAGAGAACATGACATAATACATCTGAGACTAGCAATGCAATGTCATTCCTTTCTTAGTCACGAGGGAAGGTCTAAGTGGAGATTTGATCTCCACCAATGTGTAGGCAATAAAGTCACGACAAACACAAACCACCACCATAGCTCTCATTATGTGATAGCCCATACCGCACTCTTAATTTGGTAGGCATGTCAAAGTCGGTTTATAGTTGGCAAACTACAGTAGTAGGAGTGGTTCACTTGCATGAGGAATTAAATGGAAGTTGAATGCACGGTGATATTACTAAGGATTACATGGTTGCATGCATATAAGTATTTGTTACAATCACATTGGGAGGAGCGAAGTGTGCAATAAGACTTCAAATTCTCGGCAAATAAGATACCGAATAAATGATATTTGAAATAAAATATAAACTAGACACTCATACCGAGCCTTTTCAATTACAACAAAATGTGAATGCGTGAAGTTTGATTATGAATACACTTAAGGACACGGCCTAATATAGATACAACCTGCAAACATTACTGCCTCTATTTGTATCATGCAACTTGTATGCATGCATCCATCCATAGAGCCATTGTAGAAGCTTGTAAATCCCATGTCAATACATCTTTCAGGATTATAATTTATTTGAGGTGGGAATAAATGATATTAGCACTCTAGAGTATGTGGGATATGGCAGATTACATTCCTAGGGGATAGCATATGGGAAAAGAATAGAATCATTCATATCTATAAATAAATACTACATGGAGAAAAAGAAACCGTGACTTAATTATACCACCCACGACGTAGCGATGTTGTCATCATTTCCACATGGCTTGATCCATCGAGGAAACTATCATGGACATCCCACCCTGGGTCGCTCTCATTTTTTCCATATTTATCGCCCACCCTGCAACAACATAGTTCAAGCCAATTCCTCCATTAATAGCATTGTAGGCATTGACAACAAATATATATATATATATATATTACCTAGATTTAGATCCATGCCCCTATTTTTTAGTTATCTGTATTCCTCGCATATAACATAGTGCTCACAAAAATAATGAACAAGACAGTCTCCACAAGGCTCTTCCACTAAGTTGAATTTGGCATGCAACTTCGTTCTGTAGGAATACGAATAACATGGGGTACAACAACACAACAAATTGTACACTAGTCCGCTACGACAACACGTTGTAGAAAGAAAGGGAAAAAAAAACATAGAAATGTTCTCGTCTCGTCAATATAATATAACATGGAGATCATAGATCTAGTATTAAATATCTTGTTGCCTTTTGTTTTACATTTCTATGTTTACTTACAGGTAGAATCGTTATCGATTATCTCAAAAATCTAGCCAAAGGCAATGTAGGGGTACGAACATGTGAGACAACATGCAATACTCATGACAACATTAGTTAATTGATTGTACATAGAAATATTTTCCATGTAAATGTAGTTAGACACATAAATATAACAATGAGATACAATAGTAGTTAGCAATATAGTTTGACTTAGTGGAATTGAATTAAATATCTCATGGCAAAATGTTGCCTTGAATTAATTAGTTCAAACCTTTGAAGTAGCTCACTCGACTCACTATATATATTTAAAAGAATGCAAGAATGTACATACAACCGCCACAATCTTCACTGCAGC
>CBVK0102149775.1:0-18651 GCA_900067695.1 Picea abies
ATGTATGTTTGATTTCAGTTCAATGATAATTTCATTCAGTTCCCTAAAACTCTGAACCAAGAGGATCTTGTCTTCTGAGTTTTTCCTCCTTAGGCTGCTGGAAGACCGGATGTGCACAGCAGACCTCTTCATTCTCCTCAAGTTCTTCCCCCTACTCACCCTTACTACAACTTACTGACCAAAGTTACATCAATACCTCATCTACTTATGCATACCATCTGTTGGAGCTTCTAGAAGTTTAAATTTTGGGAGTTTTCCTACTGATTTCCCCTCTCCCAATTTCACTACTCCTCATGTTAAAGTTGTTGCTTTTACAAAGAATGAAATCTTTGTTCCCTCAAGGCCTGTAGCTTTTTCTTCAAATCCTCTGATGTTTCATTTTCCTCCAAGAGGCTTAGTTCCAGCCTCCCTTGTTCACGCTACATCTCCTCCTTGTTCTCCTCCATCTATCATCCCTATGGAAAGTACTAATCCCCCTAGGAATAGAATGGATTCCATAGTGGTTGTGAGATATACCCCTCTAGTCTTACCTTAGCTAGTGAATTCTCTCCCTGCTGGAGACTACCTAAAATACATGCCCAAATTCATAGGAGAAGAAGACATAACTGCTAAAGAACACCTCGATCCCTTCTATAGTTATGCAGAAAATCTAAATATTGAAAATGAGGATGTGTGGATGAGATTCTTTGTCCAGAATCTTAATGGTGAGGCTAGGAAATGGTTTAGGGGGTTGACCCATGGATCCATTGCTAGGATTGAGGCTTTAGATGATGTTTCCTTGAGAGAATGGGGGGGTAAAAAAGACTTTATGTATTATATCACATAGTTTGGGTCCCTAAAAAGAAAAGAGGGAGAGTTTGTCTCTAACTTCTCCAAAAGATTCAACAAAATGTACAATAAGATCCCTGATGAGATAAAGCCTACAGAAGCCTCTGCTAGAATTACTTATGCTAGCACTTTTGAAAAGTGTAGTCATGGATATCATGGTGATTGATGTTCCCCCCCAAGTTTGGCATGTTTCTTTCAAGATCTTGGATAAGGAGACTTGGAGGAACATTGCAGATGGACCTCACATATGCTACCATTCCTGTGTTCGGGGGGGGAGCATAGAAGATTGTACAAGGAAGCTCAGTTGGCCTACATTATCAGTGATAAATATGACCCCACCAACCATCCTATTTTTTCCCTTGATATTGGTTTAGGATCCAGCTTGTTGCAGCTCACCGGTGTCCCCGAACCCCCTCTTGAAATCAGGAACTAGTCCCTCACTCTCTGTGAATATTCTCCTCTGATTACCTTTGTTTGGAAAATGTTCTTTGATGGAGCCTCTTCTATAGAAGGTGTTGGTGTCGGAGTGGTATTTGTTTCACCTCTTCAAGAAATTATATCTTTGTCCTACAAGTTAGAATTTGAAACTACCAATAATGTGGAAGAGTATGAAGCTCTTGTTTTGGGTTTGAGGGCTGCAAAAGACATGGGGATTGAAGAGATATTAATGTTTGGGGATGCTGAATTAATCATCCATTAGATAAAAAATATTTATCAAGCTAAGAACCCTAGGCTGAGAACTTATAGAAATGAATTGTGGAACCTAGTTGACAGTTTTTTCTTAGCTTTCAACATTTCATTTATTCCAAGAGAAGATAATGCCATGGTTTATTCTTTGGTTGTTTCAACAAGTAATTTCAGAGTCCCTTTGCCACCTAAACTCAAGAATGAGGTATAAGTGAAATATAGACCCTCTATACCTGACAATGTCAAGCATTGGAATTTTTTTGAGGATGATCTTGAGATCAAAAGATTCCTTGAGACTGTTGATGAGTTAAATTCATTGTCTTGAAGACGCTTCTCCTTCTCCTCACTTAACTCAATCAGCATACAAGGAGTCTCTCATGGAAATCCAATTAAACGAGTTGAGGAAGGGAGATAAGGTTAGTGACAGCCCAAATAGATAGAACCTATGGTCTAAGAAGAAATATGGGAATTTTGACATCCTTGATCAACCTCCTAGAGAAGACAAACCTGCCAAAGACGCAACAAACAACAGCAGGGAAAAGAAAGCACATAATCCCCCACCAGTAACCAAAGGTCCTATCCCAGAGGTAAAATAAATTATGAATCCCACCTCCAATTTTAACTTTGAGCATGAAATCCAGAATATTAGGATCCTGGTCCCCTTTTCAGAGCTGGTCAAGCATGAAGACTCTAAGAGATCCCTATCTAAACTGTTGTTTCCTAAACCTTTGCATCATCCCTCAGACTCGATCAATTTGCAAGATGAGAAGCCAACAGTCATCTTAGGTCCCATGGTAGAATATAGAGACGATTCATCCCCTCCCTTCTACACATCACTGAACATACATGACAAGGTAATTCATCCCCTCCCTTCTACACATCACTGAACATACATGACAAGGTACTGCATAATTGTCTGATGGATTCAGGGGCCTCCCATAATCTCATGCCCAAAACTGTTATGGAAGAACTAGGAATAGAAATCACAAAGGCTTATCATGACCTATATTCCTTTGACTCTAGGAAAGTGCAATGTTTTGGGGTCATCAAAGATCTAGTTGTGACCTTGTTCCAATTTCCCATGAAAAGTATGGTCATGGATATTGTGGTCGTTCATGTTCCCTCCAAGTTCGGCATGCTATTGTCAAGATCTTGGATAAAAATACTTGGAGGAACCTTGCAGTTGGACCTCACATATGCTATTATTCTTTGTTTGGGGGGGGACATAGAAGACTGTACAGAGAAGCTCAGTTGGCCTATATTATTAGTGATGAAGCTGACCCCACCAACCATCCTATNNAGTTGGCCTATATTATTAGTGATGAAGCTGACCCCACCAACCATCCTATCTTTGCACTGGACACTGATTTTGGGTCCATCTTATTGCAGCTCACCGATGCCCCTGAACCCCCTCTTGAAATCAGAAAAAAAAAATCCCTTACTCTCTGCAAAGATTCTCCTCTAATTACCTCTGTTTGGGAAATGTTCTTTGATGGAGCCTCTTCTAGAGAAGGTGTTGGTGCTGGAGTATTTTTTGTTTCCCCTGCTTAGGAAATTGTATCTTTGTCCTACAAGATGGAATTTGAAACTAGCAATAATGTGGAAGAATATGAAGCTCTTGTTTTGGGTTTGAGGGCTGCAAAATACATGGGGATTGAGGAGATATCGATGTTCGGAGATGCTGAGTTGATTGTCCAACAGATCAAAAATATTTATCAGGCCAAACACCCTCGACTAAGAAGTTACAGGAATGAAGTATGGATCTCATTGACAATTTTTTTCTTGGCTTTCAACATTTCATTTGTTCCCGGAGAAGAAAATATCATGGCTGACTCTTTGGATATATCAACAAGAAATTTCAGAATCCCTCAGCCACCTAAGCTCAGGTATGATATATAAATAAAATATATACCCTCCATACCTAACAACGTCAAGCATTGGAAAGTGTTTGAGGACGATCTTGAGATCAAAATATTCTTGGATATTTTTGATGAGTTTTCAGCATTACATATCGATCAAGATCCATATTCTGACATAGATCCCCATGCTGATGTTTTTCTTAACAAAATCATTGATCATCATATTTTCCAGTTTCCCAACAATCACATCCCAAAGGGACTAGTTCCTTTGGAAATATTGTTTGATAGAAATGATGTGTCTTTAAAGGGTGAAGTCTCAAATGAGGACGTTGACGTAGCTGAGTGCAATATTGGTACAGAGAAGGTCCAAAATTTGTCAAGCTGTCAAGCTGTTTGTCAAGGGAGAAAAGGGTCGGGTATAATGAGTTATTAAAAGAATTTACTGATGTGTTTTCCTGGACCTATGAAGACCTCATAACATACGACACAACCGTCATTGAGCATAAGATCCCATTGAAAGAGGAGGCCCAACCATTTAGGCAGAAATTAAGAAAAATCAATCCTTTGTTGCTGCCTATTATGGAAAAGGAGGTAAAGAAGTTGTTGGATGCCCAAATCATTGTCCCTTTGAGATATTATGAATGGATAGCCAACTTGGTCCCAGTGAGGAAAAAGAGTGGAGAGATTAGACTGTGTGTTGATTTCAGAAATCTGAACAGAAGCTCCAAGAAGGACAATTACCCTTTTCCAAAGATGGAACACATATTGTAGAGGGTAACATGTTCATCCAGGATTTCCATGATTGATGGATTTTCTGGCTACAATCATATCTTTGTCCTTCCTAAAGACGGAGAAAAGATAGCCTTCACCACTCCTTAGGGAACATTCATGTATGCCAAAATTCCCTTTGGATTGATGAACACGGGAGCAAACTTTCAGCAAGCTATGGACATCACCTTCATTGGAGAAAAGGATAAATTTTTAGTCATCTACTTGGATGACATTACAGTTTTTTCCAGGTATGATAAAGAGCACTATTATCATCTAAGAAAGGTCTTCTTGAAATGCAGAAGGTTTGGTCTCTCCCTAAATTCCAAGAAGTATTTATTTTCCATGCAAGAGGGAAAATTGTTGGGACTCATAGTATCAATAGAAGGGGTTCGGATTAATTCAAGCAGGGTAGAATCTATTCAAACCTTGTCATTTCCCATAACTAAGAAGGAAGTCCAATCTTTCTTGGGAAAAATTAATTTCTTGAGAATATTTGTTTCAAATTTTGTTGAATTAGTAAAGCATATCACAGTCATGCTCAGGAAGGGGAATGAAGTAAAATGGACAACTGAGTCCAGAAATTATTTCGATCAAATCAAGAAGGCATTGACTGAGGAACCTGTGCTCATCAGTCTTGATAACTCCAAGGATTTCCTTATTTTTTCCTTTGCCTCATTTGATACAGTAGCAATTTTTTTGTTGCAAAAGAATGTTGAAGAGTTGGAGCAGCCCATTTCCTTTTTCAACAAGGCACTGAGAGATGTTGAGGTAAAATATGACATCATGGAAAAGCAAGCCTATGCTTTAGTGAAATCCCCCAAGGCTTTTAGAGCCTATGTTCTACATTCAAAGGTCATTACATATGTTCCTTAAGCTTCTGTGAAGGACATTCTCATTCATCCTAACATAGATGAAAGAAGGAGTAAGTGGATTGCCAAAATCCTTGAATTTGATCTAGAAATAAATCCCAACAAACTGATTAAAGGTCAAGGTTTAGCCAAGCTATTGGTTGAATCTAATTGCAAATATTTGGGGGTTAACTTCATCAACACCTTCTTAGAAAATTGGCAAGATGAGTTGTCTCATATAGGCCCACAAGTCATCCCTACATTGGCAGAGTGCATCTGGTACAAAGACATCATATTCTTTCTACAGGAGTTAAGGCCCCCTGATGATATGGGGAAAAGCAGGGAAAGAGATCTTAAGCTCAAATCAATTAGATATTTCTTTATTGACCAGGTCTAGTATTGGAAGGACCCTCTGGGAGTGATTTTGAGATGTTTAGACCCACCAGAAGCCCAAAAGATTATATTTGATTTTCATGACAACATATGTGGGGGGCATCATTTCTAGAGAACTACAGCCTATAAAATTTTCAGGGATGGACATTTCTGGCCTACTCTATTCGTCAATGTCTGTCCAAAAATCAGGGCTTGTGTTAAATGTCAAAAATTCTCTAGAAATTTTTATCTCAAGTCCTTGCCATTGAAGCCTGTGGTAGCTTCAGGACCCTTTCAGCAGTGGGGCCTAGATTTTATTGGGGAAATTCATCCTACTTCAAGTGGACAACACAGGTGGATCTTGAATGCCACTGATTAATTTACCAAATGGATAGAAGCTATCCCCACAAGAAGTGCTTCTCACAAAGTAATCATTGGTTTTCTTGAATATACTATGGAAATGTTTGGTTGTCTGAACAAAATCATCACTGACAATGTTGCATCCTTCAAGGCCGAGCCATTTATCCAGTTTTGTGAATAGTTTGGAATTTCACTGATTCACTCAACTCCTTACTACCACCAAAGGAATGGACTGGTAGAGTCTTCTAACAAGAGCCTTATAAATATCATCAAAATATTGTTAGAGGACAATAAGAAAGCATGGGATTCAAAGCTCAATTTTTCTTTGTGGGTTGACAGAGTGACCACAAAGATATCTCTTGTTGTCTCTCCTTTTAACCTGGTGTATGGAATGGAGGCCATATTTCCTTCTCATCTTGCCTTGCCTGTGGAAAAATTCTTCCAAGAAAATCCCAAGAAGTCTTTATTTGCCATGCAGGAAGGAAAATTGTTGGGACACATTGTATTAGCTGAGGGGATCATGATTGATTCAATAAGGGTAGAAGCTATTCAAGCCTTATCACTTCCTAGATCCAAGAAAGAAGTCCAGTCATTCCTGGGAAAAATTAATTTTCTAAGAAGGTTTGTTTCAAATTTTGTTGAATTGGTTAAACATATCACAACCATGCTCAAGAAGGGGAACGAAGAAAAATGGACTATTGAGTCTAGAGAATCCTTCAACCAAATCAAGAAGGAACTGACTGAAGCACATGTGCTAATCAATTCTGATTATTCCAAGGATTTTCTGATTTTCTCTTTTGCTTCATTTGACATAGTGGTCGTCGTTTACTACAAAAGAATGATGCAGGGTTGGAGAATCCTATTTCCTTTTTCATCAGGGCATTGAGGGATGCAGAGATCATATACGACCTCATGGAGAAGTAGGCCTATGCCTTGGTAAAATATCTCAAATATTTCAGAGTCTATGTTTTTCATTCGAAGATCATTGCATATGTTCCTTCAGCCTCCGTGAAGGACATTTTCATTAAGCCTGACATAGATGGGAGAAGGAGCAAGTGGATTGCCAAATCCTTAAATTTGAGATGGAAATAAAACCCACCAGACTAATTAAAGGCCAAGGTTTATCCAAGTTTTTGGATGATTCTAATTATAAATATTTTGGGGTTAACTTCATCAACACTTGCTCAGAAGATCCGCAAGATGATTTGGCCGACAAAAGTTTTCAAGACAATCCTCCATTGGCAGAATGCACTTGGTCTAGAGACATTATATATTTTCTGCAAGAGTTAAGGCCCCTTGATGGTATGGGAAAAATCAAGGCTAGAGATTTAATGCTCAAATAAATTAGGTATTGCCTTATTGACCAGGTCTTGTATTGGAAAGACCCTCTATGCATGCTTCTAAGATGTTTAGACCCACAGGAGGCCCAAAAGATTATGTTTGATTTCCATGACAACCTATGTGGGGGACATCATTTCTGGAGAACCATGACCTAAAAAATTCTCAGGGTTGGGTACTACTGGCCTACTCTATTCACCGATGTCTGTGCAAAAATTAGGACTTGCATAAAATGTCAGAAATTCTCTGGGAATCATCAACTCAAGTCTCTGTCATTGAAGCCTGTGGCAGCTTCAGGATCTTTCCAACAGTGGGGTCTTGACTTCATTGGGGAAATAGATCCTGCTTCAAGCGGTCAGCACAGGTGGATCTTAACTGCAACAGATTATTTCACCAAATGGATAGAAGCTATCCCCACAAGGAGTGGTTCTCACAAAGTAATTATTGGTTTTATTGAAGACATCATAACAAGGTTTGGTTTCCCAAATAGAATCATCACTGGTAATGTTGC
Source organism: Picea abies (assembly GCA_900067695.1). Classification (NCBI taxonomy): domain Eukaryota; kingdom Viridiplantae; phylum Streptophyta; class Pinopsida; order Pinales; family Pinaceae; genus Picea; species Picea abies. Next base: position 7,575 of record CBVK0102149775.1, read on the forward strand.
ATCCTTCAAGGTTGAACCATTGATCAAGTTTTGTGAGCGGTTCAGAATTGCATTTATTCACTCTACCCCCTACTATCCCCAAGGAAATGGGTTAGCAGAGTCCTCTAACAAAATCCTGATAAAGATCATCAAAAGACTATTAGAGAACAACAAGAGAGAATAGAATTCAAAGTTCAAATTTTCTCTGTGGGATGATAGAGTGACAACAAAGAGGTCATTGGGTCATCTCTCCTTTCTAGCTTGTATATGGAATTGAAGCAGTTTTTCCTTCTTGGCTTGCCCTGCCTGTGGTGAAATTATTTCAGGATTTCCAAGGAGAACCTGATGACATGGTCAGAAGGATACATCAGCTGGTAGAAGTGAAACAGACTAGAGAACAAGTGATGGACAAGGCACGTGACTGATAACAAAGGATCAAGCATACCTTTGACAGGAAGAGCAGTAAAGAGGATTTCCAACTGTGAGATCTAGTACTCAAATGGGATGCACCTAGGTAGGCCAAGGGAAAGAATGGAAATTTTGAGGCCCTTTGGATCAGTCCCTTCAATATTTCTAAGGCATTTCCAAATAATACTTACAGGTTGTAGAATTTGGAGTGTGATGAAATTTTTGGTGGCTCAGTAAATGGGCACTTCCAATTTTTTTTGTTGTTTAAAGCCCCCGTCAACATTCCACCATTGTAAATACCACTCTTGTTTTATGTTTATTTTGTTTTTAATAGGAGACTCCATAGTCCAAAGCTAAGGCACTGGAACTACTTGTTCTTGGCAGCTTGTAGGGAGCATGCCATCCCCTATGGAGCCAAATGTTATCACATAAGGTTGTCAAGGGCTGTAGGTGTGTGTCGATATACGCGAGTCTATAATTTTGCCCTGTCTCTATCCTTTTCGAATCAACAAGTCTTAAGTTTGTAAATGTTATCACATAAACTTGTTAGAGCCTTGTGGGTTGTGGTTTTCACCCAGGTCTATAATCTAGCCTATATTTCCTCCTTTTGCAAACCCGATCGTAGGTTTTTATTCGCAGCTTATAGTTTTTCTTCTATTTGCCTTCATCCATTTGATCGACCTATTTTTCCTTATCATATCACCTGAGAAGTATCGACCATAAGCCTTTTTGTTTTCCATAAATTTGATCACTTCTGTCTCTTTGCCTCTATCGTTGATCCTTTTGTTTTCCCGAGCCCTCAGTAAGTCATCCAGGTAATTGTTCACAGAAACCACAAGCACAAGCACAAGCACAAGCAATGGCAAAGATCCATCAGACAGATCGGATCGATGACCATCGTGCAATCGGGATCATAGAGTTTCACAAAGTATAGTGTCAGAGTTCTCAAAGCGCAAAGCCAATTTTAACCGTCGATCCTATGAAGGACACGTGGTGCACAATTAGCATAAATCATGAAATAATCGTAGTTGTCCAACTAGGGGAGCACGTGGCAGCAGATAAGCGAAACTGTGATTTCACATTTTGGAGGTTTCAGCATGGTGCAAGGCGCAAAGCCCTGAGTCCCGAAATGTTGATGTTAATCAGGGTTTTCTGATGCAAAGGGATGCATGTCACCCAATCTGGGCAATCATGATTTCACAACTCAGAGGTTTCAACATGGAGCAGAGTGTGAACTCGCGAAACGCGAATTTATGAAGTGCCTGGGAGTTAGGCCCACGATCATAGCTCGAGGTCATTTATGAAGTGCCTGGGAGTTAGGCCCACGATCATAGCTCGAGGTCATATGGAAAGTGAGGCAATAAAGAGGGGTAGGTGCCTATTAAGAAGCGGGTGACTAAGGTTGTTCAAAGAGATGATCATGGCTGTCAGTTTCAAAGAAAATCTGATCATTGATCCATAGGGGCAGTTTCACGTTTCTAGCGTTGGGATGTTTGAAATCAAGGGGAGTGAGAACTCCCGAAATGCAAAATCCCAAAATTTAATATGGGATAAGCACAAGGTCATGGCCCAAGGTCACGGGGGGCGATAAAAGGGAGCTGCGCAAAAGCCCAAAGCGTCCGAGTTGGTCACATAGAAGGATCTGCATGGTTTCGAGGCGCTGGGTTGACTTGGAGGAGTCATGAACGTTCATGGGTGTCAGGCTCCATCTCGATCCCAATGAAAGTAGTTAATGGAAATGGGGGAGGTTTTTGAATCCTTGTCTCACCCCATAAATGGCAAGCATGGAAGAATTGGCCGTGGAGGCAGACAGTCAGCCAAAAGTTCCCCTATCAAAGATTTCTCCTATAAAGCCCATACTGATACGAGATTGTGTTTGACAGAATAATGCAAGTGCATACTGACATAAGAAGATGTAGACGCAAAGCTTTGATTATAGTATCCATGTCACACTCATGGTGGTGGCGATGGCTCTGAGTATAAGTACTCAGTTTTGATATTTTTTTAAGGTCGATGGTTGAGCTAAGCTCCTGCATTGTAAAGTTTTAGAAAAGTCTTTGGTTTCTGGTTATGTATCTGTGTTTGTGACTTCTTCTTTAATCCAAGTCAACTTTTCTCACTCCATCTTATTATGTGTCTGACACTTAATGTTCATGATTGAAGGATTCACATGGATTATTGTGACTATGTTGTAATGGATGTTTGATTGCAATGCAGTCATAATGTTTTCAGTTTCCTGAAGCTTCGAATCTAAGAGGATCTTTCTTTCTGAGTTTTTCCTCCCTAGGCTATTGGAAGACCTAATGTTCATAGCAGACCTTTGCTTTTTATTCTCAATTTCTCCCCCTTACTAACCACTATACCAAACTTATTGACTGAATTTAGACCAAGACCTCACCTTCGTGTGCTTTCCGATCCAGTTTTCTGAGTTAAAACGATACCATCCTGAGTCTGCATCTTTTAGACCACCTTTATATTTATTTTTCATGACATAAAAACTGATGGGTATCAAGCTTACCCCTGTCACAATCTAGGGGTGACTTCTGGTGCTAACACCACCCCTAAGCACAATAACCTTTTCTTAGATAGGTTTCATACATGAAGCAAAACCCTAGCTATAAATACCAACACGACTGTAGTAGCAGCACAATACCAATAGAGTGTACCTTTACCAAGAGAAGTGCACAAGAGAGAGATACCAGAAAGACTAAACACGGAGAGACTTCACCACTTCAAATGCTACGTCACATTTCCTCAGACTTGTGCCTCCTTCTGCATCACCACTGTAGTTGTTGCAACTATTGCTTCTTAGACTTGTGCCTTAACTAAGTGAGTGAGAGTGTGTGTCAAATGAGATAGAACATTCCTTTATTTATACTAGTCTGTCAGGTGAATTATCAAGTAGGGTCGACTTCTCTTTATAGATCCTTCTAATTATTTATTATTATTATCCTTGGGATAACTTCTCTTCTCGGATATTTCCACATCTTTTTAATGGTCCTCTTTCTTCTAGAATATTATAATCTAAGCACAAAGGTTTTCCTTGAGGTTAATACCTCCCACAACTGCCAAAACATCAACACTCCCTCTTTGCTAGGGAGGTATTAACCATGATGTTCTTCAAGTAATGGTCTCAATCAAGTCCATCCATATCACATTGCATGGGAAAGACTCACATGGTCTTCCAGACAAGTCTACATGTAGAATCACCATAGCCACACAGGATATCCCATATTCTCACAGATAATGTCACAATTATCATCATCATAGCCACATGAGATATCTTCACTGTCATGCATCTGGGGGCCTCAACATCATATGTAGTATCTCTCTAGTGGGCACAACCTCATCATCCTTTCAGACCTTATGGGTCTTGTTGTCCTTTCGTACCTTATGTCATTACATGACTTCATCTAGCTCACATAGGACTAGGCATCTATCTCACACAGAACTAGGCAATTATCACATCTATCCAGCTCACACAAAATCTATACAACTAGCCCTGAAGCTATCCCTTCTGGTTGGCACACCAGGCATCTAGTCCACAGTGACCAGGAATATAACCACAAGGATTAGGTGATATAGTGCGCACACACTATCCATCTATCCTAGGGATAGAAAACACCTCCAACCATATTCATGGTTGGCCCTCCATCTTGAAAAGTTGGGAAAGTGCTAGCCTCGAAGGCTTGGCACACTTCTGACCCTGTTCAAGGTCATGTTGATTGGTGCCACAGTCAGTAACATTCCCTTGAATGACTACTCGATGTTTCAAAACTTTGCATACTACTACCCCTGTAATCGCATATGTAACTCATCACTCCCTCTTACTAGGGAAGTCCTTATGGGCCATGCCAAGCTTGTCCCCGAAGTACTCAAAATTTACCTTTGATAGAGGCTTGGTTGACACATCTTCTATTTGCTCGTCTGTGCCAATATATTGGAGATTCATAGCTCCCTTTTGCACCATATCTCAGATATAATGGTACTTTATCTTGACTTTATTGGACTTGTCATGAAACACATGGTTCTTAGACAACTTTATACAACTTTGGTTGTAAAAAAAAAAAAACAATTCACCTGCAACTCAAGATCAAACAGTCCAACAAGCAACTTCTAAAGCCACACATCTTTGCTACCAGATGAACATGTTGCTATATATTCTTCCTCGATCGTATTGAGTGCCACACTAGTCTACTTCCTGATGAGCCACAAAATCATAGTTGATCCCAAACTGAAGCAACATCCTGATGTACTCTTCTAATATGTGACACTACCAGCCCAATCTGAATCAACATAGCCTTACAGTATTATCTTACGATCTGAAACATATCGGAGTCCAAATTCTATCGTACCCTACAGGTACCTTAATACGTGCTTTTCCGCAATCAAGTGAACACATCTTGGTTCAACCTTATACTAACCCAAAGTGTTCATCGCAAAGCATATATATGGCCTATTATTCGTCAAATACATCAATGAACCAAGAATCTACATGTACATGGTGACATTCAATGTCTCTGAATAAGTATCACTCAATAACTTCATGTTCATAACCATCGGTGTGGGCATGGATTTACAATCCATCATTCCAAATCTCTTCAAGATTTCTACCACATATTTTCCTTGGCTAAGGAAAATCTCATCCAGATTCTACCACACCTCTAGACCCAAAAAATAATGTATCATACCCAGGTCTTTCATCTTGAACTTTGTAGCAAGATTCCTCTTACTATTAGTGATGAACTTCTCGCCTACTATTAGAAACAATTCATCCACATATAATAGTAATATCATTGGTCATCTATCCTCAACCTTGTAGTAAAGGTTGGGATATGCTTTACTCTTGGTAAAACCCAAGCTCATCAGGAAGTTGTCAATTCTACCATACCATGCCATGGGTGATTTATTTAATCCATACAAGGTTTTCTTCAACATACACACATGTGTCTGCTTGTCATGTGTCTCAAAACATTATGGTTTCTCCACGTACACTTCATCTTCTACTACACCATTCAGAAAATTTGTCTTCATGTCCATCTGATGTACCTCCCATTTCATTACTGGAGCTATCGCAAGTGTAGCTCTAATCAAAGTGTATCTTTCCACATGAGAAATTGTCTCCTCATAATCTATTCCTTGTTTATGGGAGAACACATGAGCCACAAATCTTTCCTTTTACTTCTCAATACTACCATCTGTTGAATGTTTTGTCTTGTAGATCCATTTGGAACTCATAACTAATTTCTCTTTCAGTCTCGGAACCACATCACAAACATCATTCTTAATGATGGACGGGTATTCCTCAATCATGAATTCCTTCCATACTTTATTTTATGTAGCCTCTTCATAATAGGTAGGCTCAACATCAATGATATCACATAACAATGCCATGTAACTGGAATATGGTTGAGGTTTCTTGCTTTCTCTGAAAGATCCATCTGGAACACCATACTTCTCTGCATCCTTTGTACTTGTATTCTTTTCTTTGTACTTGTTTTTGTAGGTCTTTGTGGTTCTACCATGTCATAGTCTTCTAGACCGTGCTCTTCTAGCACAACATCATTACCTGCATATGTATATACAAATCTAGGATCTTCAGGCTCCTCATCATGGATCTCATCTGTATAATGTTGCCTCGATATACTAAAGGTTGCATCCTCATCGAAGGTAACATCTTTGCTAATCTCAATATTTCTATAACCAGGGATGTAGAATGTATATGTCTTCGATGTCTCACTATATCCAACAAATATACCCTTCTTTCATGTAGGATCCAAGTTCAATATCTTATCCTTTATTACATGAATGTGTACAACTCTATGTCTGGATAGTTTGCTCCAAGTCTCAACTAGAGACCATCTAAATTATTTCCTTCTGCAATAATCATTATAGCTCCCTCTTAGAGTTATTACCTGTGACCTACCCATAACAAGAACAAGAACAACATCTCCATGGTAACCTCCATGGAATTTACAAGATAACCTACCTGGAACAAAGTCAACAACCAAGAACATCTCCTAGAGGAGATCAATTTATCTTGTAAACAAGTGCATTATCAATATGAGAATTTACTGGAGTGTTAGTCGTACCAATAATATTCAAATGTTACTAAACTAGCAATATCAATAGCAATAATAAAATTCTAAAGACTCTTATTCTAGTTACAATACTTACTTAAACTACAACAATATAAAATATCAAACATGATATGAAAACATGGAGTTTGGTTGTTGTCCCACTTGAGTTGTCTTTAGTTCTGATACATTAGGTATCAGATGGTCTTTTATTGAGTTATTCAAGATCCACTTTCCCTTGACCTCATTCTTTCATATTCATAGGCTTGAGTTGTGTCATCAATGTCATCTTTTGGTTGATATTATTGCCTTCATATAATCAGGATAAGGCATCAACCATTTTTTTCAAGGTTTTTTTTAATGATGAGACATGATAGATGAAGTGATCCTTCATAGAATATGCAATGATCCTCTTTTCTTTAACTACATTCTTCTTGTGCTTTTCCTTAGCCTCATCCCCCTCTAGCTCTTGAAATTCTTCTTCAATGAAGCCTTCTAGATCATTCTCTTCTAGAATGAGAATTGCTCTATATTTACATGCTCATAAGTTATCAACACTTTGAAGCTTCTAATCAAGCTTAGTGTTGGGAGTTATTCTTCTCGAGATCTAGAAATATGACAAAAATTGAAACTTTGCATAAATTAATTTTGGACTTACCAGTGAGTGCGCTATGCCAAGGATACCTCCCTTCTTCAAGGATCTGCTCCAACTTCAAGCTTTAAATTCCCAAACGTCTTGACCTAGGGTTTTATGAGGAAACCCTAATTTTTCAACTTTCGTATTTTTGAGATTTGATCTGGGGGAAAGATGCACCCTCCTTAGACGACCTTCTTGGAGGATTTTGTAAGTGGTCAACGAGCTTGATAATGGGGGAAACTGACGATCTTCCTTCCACTGGTCAGATTGTTCTCAAGGAAACCAGCTCTGACACCATGTTAAAATTTTGGTATGCTTGTTTTACCATAGACAATGTACACAATTGTCACCCATCCATAGGAAATTACATGTACCACCCCCGAGCACAATAAAATTTTCTTAGATATATTCCATACATGAAGCAAAACCCTATCTAGAAATACCAACCCGAATGTAGCAACAACACAATACCAATAGAGCGTACCTTTACCAAGAGAAGCACACAAGAGAGAGATACCAGAAAGACTAAACAAGGAGATACTTCACCACTGCAACTGTTGTGTCACCTTTCCTCAGACTTGTGTCTCCTTCTGCCTCACCACTGCAGCTGCTACAATTGTTTCTCCTCAGAATTTCACCCTAACTGAGTGAGTTAGAGTGTGTGTCAAATGAGCTAACACTTGCCTTTTTTTATACTAGTCTGTCATGTGACTTTTCGAGTGGGGTCATCTTCTCTTATGGAACCTTCTAATTATTTATTATTATTCTCCTTGGGCCAACTTCTCTTCTAGGGTATTTACACATTTGTTTAATGGTGCTCTTGCTTCAATATTCTTCTACTCTATGCACAAAATTTGTCCTGGAGGTTAATACCTCCCGTAGCTACCAAAACATCAACAGAGTAGAACCCTTCTAAGTGTGCTACATATTTCAGGTTTGGAAAGAAACGTAATATATTTTAGCAAGATGAGTGATGCAGGAGTGCACACTCTATTTCAGAAGGATGTGTGCAAAATGGTTAGAGGTGTGATGGTATTAATGAAAGGAGTAAGTATTGAAACCCTATACATGTTATTATGGAATGTTGACTCAACTAGATGCAATGACATCGTTATTTCTGAATTCGAATAGACTTCGACTCGACTCAACTTGGGATGCGTTGATTCAAACTAACTCAACAAGTATTTTTCAAGCTGACCCAACCATGCTATGGTATGAGAGGATGGGACACATTGGAGAAAAAGGACTTTGAGCTATGAATAACAAAGACATGATCAAATATTTTCTTGAATGTAATTTAGAAGTCGATTTTTGTGAACATTGTATATATGGAAAACAAAGTCAGGTGAGGTTCCCATCTAGAACAACCAGGCCAAAGGGGATTCTAGAATTGGTTCATAGTGATTTGTTTGGCCATGTTTTAGTGCCTTCACTTGGTGTATCCTTGTATTATGTCTCCTTCGTAGATGATTTTTCCAGGAAGACATGGGTATATTTCCTAAGGAGTAAATAAGAGGTTTTCGAGAAATTCAAAGAATTTAAGTCTCTTGTGGAAAACATGACAGATAAGAAGATTAAGGTGTCGAGAACTAACAATGGTGGTGAATTATGTGGAAAGGATTTTGAGTAGTTCTGCAAGAAGTGTGCCATAGCACACCAAAATATCACACCATATACCCCGCAACAAAATGGAGTTGTTGAAAGAATGAATAGAACATTAGTGGACAAGGCAAGGAACATGTTCAGTGGTGTTGGGATCGCACAAGAATTATGGGAAAAGGTAGTCAACACTACAAAATATTTAGTGAATATGTCTCCTTCATCGACATTATTCGACTCGACTCCACATGAGTTATGGTATGGTAAGAAGTATGGAATTTCACATCTCAAAGTATTTGGTTGTGATGCATGTGTGCATGTTCCCAGGGAAAAGAGGAGCAAGATGGACAAGAAGGTAGTCAAGTGTATTTTCATTGGATTCAAAGAAGTAATGAAAGGATATAAGCTATGGGATCTTGCATCAAGTAAAATAGTGTATAGTTGAGATGTGGTCTTCAAATAAGTAATAAGGAAGTCTGAGTCTGAAGTGGTTCAAACGGAGAATAATCCAAAAAAGGTGAATTTTGAACTGAGGAACGAAGAAGAAGATGATTTGTATGAGTTGATTGAATCATATGAAGAGGTGGAAAAACATACCCCAGTTGTAAGGAGGTCTGAACGAGTAATAAAACCAGTTGAAAGGTATAGTCTTCTTGACTTCCATTCTACATTTATGTTAACTGCCACTGACGAGGAGCCCAAGTCGATCAAGGAGGCAGTGAACTCGAAAGAGGGTAAACTCTGGAAGGATGACATGGTTGAAGAGATGGAATCCTTGCATAAGAATGAGACATGGGATTTAGTCAAATTACCCAGTGGAAGAAATATTGTTGGTAGAAGGTTGGTATTCAAGAAAAATATGAATGTAGTAGGTCAAGTCAAGAAATTCAAAGCTCCACTAGTAGCAAAAGGATATTCCCAAGTTGAAGGAGTCGACTTCAGTGAGATTTTTCCCCTGTTGGAAAATTAAATTCCATTAGAGTACTAATGTATCTAATGTCTCTAATGAGCCCATGAAACACATCCAAACACATGGAGGTGGTCGACTAAGGGATTCCTTACACCCCATTGTTTGACTGTAGTCATTGAAGGAACAACTTGAGTCGAGATGTGATTGAGAAAATAGTTTTCACAATAGACAACTTCAACCTAGAAAGGAGGAGGAAAATCTTTGGTCTACAAAAGGCATCTGGCCATTTTGATAACGTTTGATTCTTGCATTCTGCAATGCCATTCTACTGAGGAGTATGAAGGACCAATCGTTGCTAGTAAGTACAAGATCAAATTAGGTATTCTTCAAAAGGTTAATTCACATACTCACTGCCATTTTCTGATCTCGGAAATTGATGGGTTGACCACATTGATTTTCAGCAAAGACCCTAAACTCTTTGAACTTTTTGAAGATAAGATTCTTGTTCTTCAGAAAATAAACTCAAGTGATGTTGGGTTGTTATATTTTTTGCAATGAAAGTCTAGTCGAGGTGGATTGACTAGGCAAAGTCGAAGTTGAAGTAATCGATATCAATTTGAATAGGTCAAACGACAAGAGGTTTATAGGAGGTTGTGTGGAAACCAAGTGAAGACCAAATGAAGGTCGAATGTTAGTCGATTGGTAATTCGACTAGAAGTCAACTGTAATAGAATCCTGAGATTCATGGGATTCGTATCCAATGAGTTGCTTGGATTTGTAACCATTTTTGGGGTGCCTTTATTTAGGGTTTTTCCTATTGTAAATCCTATAAATAAGGTGTGTTGTAATCATATTAAGTGTATGTTGTTGATTGTGTAATAAATTTCATGTTAATCTTTAGCAATAGGTTACCGGTCATGTAGATGTAAGTCGAATTGGCTACAAGGTTGTTCTTGTGTAAAGAAAGAAGATATGATGTCGATTTTGTCTTAGGTGTAGACCAAGGTTAGGCATGTAACCTTTTATTCTAAATGAATAAGACAATAAGAGAGAAATACACTCAATGAATGTTGGTTTTCCGATTTGGGTTTTCAAGGTAAATCTTTGTGTATTGTGTGTTAGCTTTGTCATTTTTTTCTAGCTTGAATAGGTCTTCCTCTCTTCTTTTAGGTTTAGTGTGGAAGTATAATTTCCTAACATGTGGTATCAAATATTGGTTTAACAACCTTGGACCTGAGCTAAACCCTGGGTCCAGTTGTTACACGTCAAATTTACTCAACCGGATAAGTGTCGCATATTCCTCTCAATTGTCGTAAGCGTCACATCTTCCTTACAACTTTCGCAAGTGTCGCAAGTTATTCATAAGTGTCGCAAACATTGTTTAAGCATACTGCCTTGACGACGACACTAAGGAGGAACTTAAAACATCTCATACACTGGGTTTGGAGAAGGAGAACTGGTTAACTG
>CBVK0102149804.1:0-14893 GCA_900067695.1 Picea abies
AAATCAACTCATGCATAAACTTAACCATAGTCTTTAAAAGATCAATTTTGGATCAGTCAAGACAAAGGGTATCCTCTGATATGCGAATGTTCCCCACTTAGTTATGAAAGTGGTATTTATTCAGTCAAGTTCAACTGTGAGAACCTGATTGTATCCAAAGAACCTTTATAGTAGAGAAATCATCTGCGAATATATGTTCCATAGGGGGAATCTACGCACAACTTTATTTCCCCATAATTATTTCTCATTGGTACCATATTTGAAACCTAGGTTGAATGTCAAATGTTAAATATAATATGAGCATCTAGCAGCTTTTTTAGCTCATTTTGTATCAATGGTTGAAGAGTGGGATGTATTTTCCTGAGTTTCTACTGAAAAGGTTTGACACCTTATTTTATGGGAATAATATGTTGAATGATATGAGTGTTGTATATTTTCAGGTCCTCATAATCCATGCGAACACATCTTGATATTTCTTGAATATCTATGTGAAAGTATGTTTCTTTTCTTCTGAACAAAAAGTGCGTAAGTTAATGAAATTTGGCTTTTTTGGAAGTGCCCATATTTACCAAGGCACGCATCATTGTTGAGTCGATCATATTGGGAATCTTTTTTGTTTTGAATTTGTACTGCAAATCGAAAATATGTTCAAGTGACAATACATTCTTTGGGAGGCAAGTACTCTTAATATTGTTCACTTCATCCTGATATTCTTGTAGGTTCTATTGTTGTACTTCATTTCCTATCATAGAATCCTGGAACATGTATTCACTCGTAATGAAATCTATCAACAGAGAGTCATCATTCAATGCCCTCTAGTTGATGACATTATCAGGTACAGAAGGCCTGAAAATAAGTTCTACATTAAAACCACTATTCAGAGGAGTGAATCTAGATGATCCATTAGCTAAAGTATCAGCAACAACATTATGAGAATGAGGTATGGTCATAGTGTTAAAAGGATCGAAAGAATTTATCAGATTCCATACCTCTTGTTGGTAATTTTTAAGGTGGGAGGACAAGAAGTGTATAGAATTATTTACATGTCTGATGATTATTTTTTAATCACCAAAAACCCTTAGACACTTTACCTTGATATCAATATCCTTTTTCAGACCTTCGACCAAGGCTTCATATTCAGTTGTGTTTTTGGTGAATTCAACTTCTAGGTGAGAGGATATCAAAGTTTTATGTTTTTTAGGGTCAATCAGTATGCAACCTGCCCCAGTGCCTTCTTAAGATCTGGAGCCATCAAAAGAAAATGTCCAAATGTCAATCCATACAATGGAGTTAGTAAAAACAATCATCTACTTCTACTATTTTATAGTCATTTGTGCCAATCCAAGTGCAATGAAGGAGTTTGGATTGTTCATATTCTTGAAATGAAGATGGATGTGTTGTATAGAAACCATGATTAGCTTCTAAAAAATAATTTCTCAATGATGTGTGAGAAAAGCCGATAGGTTTTTTCTTAACTTTGAGATCAGTTACAATGTGCTTCATATGCGCTTCATTTTCAACTATGATTTGATTCATTCTTCCTTTGTATGGTATCCATAGATGAGTACAATCTATGGAGAAGTATCCTTGTAATTTCACATACCAATCTCTGCTCAACAAAAAACTATACACTTATGGAATATCCACTACAATAATATCAATAACTTGATATACTCTAGGGTCAAAATATATTCTAATCATGACATCTTTAACTTTCCACATCACTTTAACATCTGATCTTTCTAATTATATAGTTTTGGTTGTTCTTTTCTCAGGGGCAACATTTATCTTTTGAAAAATTGAATATGACATCACATGCGACGAAGTGTCGAAGTTCGCTAAGCAATTTTGCACATTGAAATTGAAGATTTCAAATGTGAGGAGGGAAGGTGAGACCTAGGATCTAGAATGTGACCCTATACTAGTTGCATTCACCGTGGAATTTGTTCCAGTTTTATCTTATGTCTTAGTTTCGGTATCTTTGGAAGTGTTGTTTGCTACAACAAAAGTGTTCTGTTGAGAGGGAATGGGTTTGAACATATCAAGAATGATGTCTCTCTACTAAGGAAGAGCATATATGTCAAATAGATAAGTGTTTTCATTGGTTTTATTTATATCTTCAATGACATTGTATTCTAAGCAGTTACTTTCATATATGTTCAGAGTTTTGTTTGATTGCGAAGTGTTGGGGGTATTACTGACCTGTGAAGGTTTACTTGGATTTTGTACAGATACGGGAAAGGAGAAGGGGAAAATTTAGAAGGTAAAGTGGTGTTGACTACTACCCGTTTGCAGTGTAAGTTGTAATATTTGGGAACAACTTTCATGGTATAAGTTTCCCCTATAGAAATTTCTTCTACCTTTTCATAATTGGATTCTAAACACCAGTCCCACAAAAACATGGTGGATTATTCCATGGTGTCCTTATCCTCAATGGCTTATTCCTTTTCTATTTCTTCACTTTGATTATAAAAAGAAAATTGTTGGTCTAATAACTATTTGATGACCAAAGTCATGGAATTAATCCACTGAGGACAGGTATTTTCTGAATGATTCATCTGGTGATATGAACAAAAGTTTTCCATGCTGAAATCATCAATATTTAATGTGAGACCAGGGGTCTCTAGTGGTTTAGGTGTGTTATCAATCCTTTTAAAGAAAGTACAGAAAGGTTTTTGTTTGGAGGATCCTTCACCAACACTCTTATTGAGATCTACCACTTCGTTGGATAACTTTTTTACTAGTTTGACCACACTATATAAGTCCTTGGGTTCCTTTTCAGGAGGCTTACTCAAGAGTAAAGGTTTTTACAACTAATTTGGTTTCCTCAACAATGGGATGGTTTCCCAAAGAGATCATTTCTTTCTCAACTTCCTTGGCTTCTTCAAAATCCAGTGCTACAGTAGGTTTGTTGGCTCTTTTGAAAAACATGTATATGGAAGGGCGTAAGGATGAAGTATAATATTCTATTGTTAAAGATTCAATAGGGGAAACATCAATAGGGAACTTGTTTAGGATGGTATTAACACATTAATTTAAATCCTTCACCTTCTCCTTCTTCTACATTTTAAGAGCTACCAGTTCTTTGAACAGTGTCACAAGAGTTTTCTCATCTCTAAACTTATTGTGGAAGGATTTCTTGAAATTATCCTAGCTAGTTATATATCTGTCTAGGAAATTACAGTAACAGGTGGAACCCTTGTTCTCAAATGTATAATGGAAAATCCTACAAACTACATCTTCGTGTCAAACATCAAGGAGCCAGATTTCTAAATAGAAATTCTTAATGTGATCTTCTAAGGAACATGCATTGTCCGAGTAAAAATTAGGAAGAATTCTTTCTAGATGCTTGGCCAGGTCATGCATTAGTCCAGGTAATTTTAGGGCTCCTTGAGGCATCCATGGTGGAGTGACGTTATGATTTCCCGCTATGTATTCCTCTTCATATTCATAATGGTGTTTAGATTCAGAATGATGTTCAGATTTAGAATGATTTTCATAACTAAAAGGGGTAGGACTTGGAGGAGTAGGAATAATTTGGTCCCAAGGATAAGGTATTTCTTGTAAAGAAACATCAACTAAGTCATTAATGGAATCAAAAAGAACATTGGACTAATTAATGGGTCTTTGGGTAGGTCTCCTCCTTTGTAGTGTTGAGGCATAGGTAAGAAGCCTGGTAATTTAGCCAAAGAATGGGTGATCTGCCGATTTTCAACAAAATATTTGTTAGGGACAATGTACCAAATATCAATATTAGCTTTAGGACTTCTAGTAACATGAATTTCAAATGCAGGGTTAGAATCTTCAAAAGGAATGACCTACTCAAGAAAAATATGCAGTGGTTCATGTATGGTGGGAATTTTATCATATATCTTATTGTTGGAAGCAAGCCAAATCAGAAAAGAAAGGATATTTTGGGAGGAAAGGCATGCACGAGGAAAGTGATAGCTGGAAGGAATATCAACATGCGTGCATGCATGGAAGACCTAACGACGATAGGGTTGGGATTTTTGTAGTACATTGTAATGGTTGATGAGCCAGCAATGTATATATATAGATACCTAGGAGAGTAGTGAAGAGAAGAGAGAGGGTAGTCGTTCAGTATAAAGAGACGATGGGAGGAAGGAGTCTTGTTTTGATAACCACTTGTAATACTTCAATCATATGACCTAATGTTTTAATTTTTTGAGTTGTGGAGAGTTAGAAGGGTAGATATCGAGGGTTATATCATAGAATGAGGACCCTGGTGTGATCTAGTCTGCCTCATAATAGATCTTGACCCAACTGAAGATGAGTTGTAAAGCGCACGGCGTTGTAGTTTTGGAACTACCATAATAGAAGATCTTGAGAGCCAGATCTTTGTGGATGTAGCCCAGGAGGGGGTGAACCATGGTAAAACCTGTGTTATGTGATTGAATGCTTGTGTATCTTTTATTGTTTATGAGTATATGTTAGAGTGATGTATGAATGAATGAATCTGATTACATTACATGCATGAATGGGAATGTCAGTATATTTCTCAATAATTAAATATAACTCTTAGTGCACACTTCTCAGATCTCCATTCAATCCTGGACTGTAAACACTTGAGTATTGCAGTCACCCATTAAGACTATCTCGGGTGAGACTATCTTGAGTATTGCGTTGCCTTCTAGTTTACTAGGAGGGCCAATAGTTTTAGAGGCTTTGTTGGAATCCCAATAGACATGAACCCTGGATCAATCATGACTAATATATTAACTCATAAGTATAAATTATAACCAACACTGATCCCAAACTGAAGCAACATACAGATGTACACTTCCAATCTACAACACTACCATCCCAATCTGAATCAGTATTGCCTTGTAGTCTTATCTCATGATATGAAACATATCTGAGTCCATAGTCATTTGTACCTTTTAGGTATATCAACACATTCTTTACTGCAACCAAGTCAACACATCTTGGTTCAACCATAAACTAACTCAAAGTGTTCACCACAACAAATATATCTAGTATAGCGTTCATCAAGTACATAAACAAACGAATCATTTGTCTATACATGGTGGCATCCACTGTCTCTAAAGATGTATCACTCAATAAACTTGGATTCTTCACCATCGCTATAGGAAACCAATCCCAAGATCATCAAAATTAGTGTGTGGCATATCCTGCACTAGGTGCCTACTTAGTCCATTACAAATATTTCTTCAATTTGCAGGCATGAGACTCCTTCTCATGTATCTTGTGGCTGCTCTATTTACACTTATTATGACTACTGGAGAAAGTGTCTCGTCATAATATTCTCCTTATTGCTGGGAGAATCCTATTTTCACAAATTAGGCTTTGCACATCTCTATGCTTCCATTGGTAGCATGTTGTATCTTGTATATCAATTTGTAAGTCACCATGGACTTCCCTTCTAGTCTCAAGGAAAAATCCATATCCCAGTCCTTCTGACTAGCTTCCTCCTACGTAATTGAAACAAGGTAATATTCCTAGGAGGTCTCATATCTCCACAAAGCCTTTGAAGCTTCGATCTAGTCTCCTCAACTCATAACACATGTCTATTAGTTTTGGAATATGTCTGTCTCTCTCATCTGAATCTGAGGAGGAATACATTCTGAATCAAATTTTGCAAGCCACTAACTCTTTCTGAGATCAGGATCACTTTGAGTCTCCATGATTCCTCTAAATCCTAATCTCCTATGAATGACCCAAGGGAGGTTTCTCCTCCCTACTGGATCATGATGGTTGACTCCCTCTGAACTCTAGCTCCTTCTCAGATGGTACTTGGTGTGGCCGCCTGCCTCACCAATGGTGGAGCCATCTGCTCCTTCTTATTCTATGTCTCGTCAATTCTATATATCTTTCCATCCTACAAATTGTCACGGGACCATTGTGGTCTCTTCCTAGTTACTGCAATGATTCTGGGTAGGCCCTTCTAGCTCTACTAACTCTTCCTAGTGATATGAAGAGTGATCAACTGAGCTAGAGGGATCTTTTCGGTCATCTTTGGAGCCTTCTTCTCCTTACAATCAATCTCCATATGAGATACTTTGTATCTCGCAAAAGTACCCTTCTTTATAGAAGGTTTTAACTTCGTCCTCTTTTTATTTGGTACATGGATGCATATGTTCATGTATACAACTTCTTATCTGGATAGTTTGCTCCATGTCTCAAACTAGGTCAAGTATCTACACTGCACGGAGGTAGTAGTTCAACATTCAGGATGGCATGACACAATCCCACCATCAGGTTACCATAATTCAAAGGAGAAGCATCGGAGGGCCCGAAAAATCATTTGTTCATCTATGAAAATATCTAGGAAGAAAAACAGATCATAGATGAGGACACTAAACTTTCACAGCTAGTGATTACACTAATGGATCGCGCTTTAGATTGGTATATGAGTTTAGCCACAAAAAATCCACCAGGGACAACCAAAACGATTGTGGATATCAAGAAGTTACTGATAAATGAGTTTCAGAAGCCAAGTTCAGAGGACCAGTACATGAACGAGATGATAGAAATTATATAGAAACCAGGAGAATTTTTATGGGAAATTGACCAGAGATTCAAGCGATTGAAAGGAAAGTTGAAATACCTCATGGAAAATATGTAGCACAGGAACATGTTCGTCAATTCACTACTACCACACTTGAAATATCCACTACAACAAAAAAAGTTTTAGACACAGGCAGAGGCTCTGCAAGAATCCCTACAACTAGAAGAAAACCAATATCAGAAGACAGATCGAGCCATCGAAGAGCTAAAGGATAATTTGAAGAAATTAATGTTCCAACTAAACCAGAACAAAAGTAGGGACAAATGAGAAGTCGTTTTGTGTACCACATGCAGGACGGAAGGACACCATAAGAACGAATGTCCAACATTCGTGCAGTACATGGCAGCAGGGATGCCAAATCCGTTACCAATAGGAGGATTATGGTGCGAAATCTGTAAGAAACAATGTCATGACCCATATCACTGCCAAATGATGCAGAAGTATCAGACAGTCCCAAATATTTCATATTGAAACTTGTTCAATTCAATGGGACATGATGACAAAGACTATAGAACTATGGACTTTATGAGAGAGAGGACATCAGATGCATATAGGGTGCAGGAAGAAATGATGACCGGGAAATCCGCACCTTAGTTTAACCAAGTACCAACCCCATAAAACATTGCACATCCGTAGTATAATAATGTGCAGCAACCATATAATACCGCACACCCTCACTACAATACCGCGTAGTACAATCAGGCACCTCAGTATAACGCATTGCAAGGAGATCGAGCTGGCTAAAGAGGCGGAGAAAGAGCAAGAGGAGGCTTTGGAAGAGGTACAGGACCAGTGGTATGTAACAATTTTCAACAACCAGGACACTATGCAAGAGAATGTCCACTTCCACCAATGACTTGACACTATGCAAGAGAATGTCCACTTCCACCAATGACTTGTATGTATTGTTGTGCATTGGATCATGACACGAAAGACTGTCCTACATTATTAGGGAAGATCCAGGAAAAAAGGAATCAGAAAAAATAGAATGTTCACTGGATTTCAGCTAAAGCAAGGAATGAAGGGAGAAACATCAACATTGTTACACGTGGAGGAGATAAAATAGTAAACGATGCAACACGACAAGATCCAGTACAACATCAGTGGGTGAAGAAGAATGTCAAACCAAGGAAACAATTCAACACACGGAACGAGAAGAAAACATTTAAGCAAGCCAGACAAGAATTTTTTAAGATAGACACCACGTCGACCTCAATTGTGCAGCATAGCAAGGAAGTACCAGAATACAAGATGCCTCCATTGTTGGATCACACCAAAGAAATGCAGCCCCTAGGATAAGTAAGTACAATCAAAGGGTTTTTACAATCATGTGTAAAAATATTAAACGATCCATCCTCTNNNNTTTTTACAATCATGTGTAAAAATATTAAACGATCCATCCTCTGTCAAAATATTACAAAGTATGTTATAAAGATGTAGCATAGAGATAGAAGGAAAAATATAACAAAAAGCAGTCAATCACATACATACAAGAAGAAGAACAAGTAGGGGGTTCAGGCTGAATGCCAACATCATAGATTTCAACATGGGAGATATCACAATGGATCTAGGATCCGAAGTTAATGTATTACTGAAGAAGACATGGAAATGTATGGGAGATCCCACATTAGGATATTCACCCATTCAACTCAAACTATCAAACCAACACATATTTCTACCAATTGGGAGATTGAAAAGAGTGACAGAAGACCTGGATGGAGTGTGCACTAAATCAGACTTCGAAGTGATTAAAATAGTGGGTGGCACAACACCATATCCAGCATTGCTTGGCTTGGATTGGTTGTTTGATAACCAGACCGTAATCAACTTAAAGACATGGAAAATGACATTTGAGTTAGGAGAATACAGGGTCATTGCGCCATTAGACTCATCATAAGGAGAGAGGTTTGTAGATCCTACTTTCTTGGACTTGGAGGAAATTAGTCAGTTGTACAGAACAAATGCGTGAGATGAGGATTATGTAAACCCAACTGCAGATGGGATACTCAGTTGGTGGAGCATTAATTCATGTGCATCAGACTCAGATACAGGTTTAGAGAACTAGAAATAGAGGATACATGAAGTTTCCACAAGAATATGCGCAAGAATAAACCACGCAGTAAGATGGGTAGGTTAGGAGATCAAGGAACCACCCAGTTTCCATGGGGTAAATGATCTAGAAGAATTCTTGACACCTTACGAAGATGAAGTGTTAGAAAACCAAAGATTCTCGGCACTCGATATGGCACTCAAGGCCACACCTGTAATATGGTGGGGCACACACAAAGAAACAATCAAGGATTGGTACCATTGTAAGCACTTACTGCGCATAAGGTTTGGCACAGAACATAAAAGAAACCAGTAGAATAAATATGATGGAAAGAGGACACCAGAAAAACACTTGGAGAAGTGTAGAGCATTGTGGAAAATGACACCCCTAGAGGAATGGCCTCATCATTTCATACATACCTTATAGGGCATCCCAGCAAACTGGTATACATACCATGAACTGCGCAAAGGAACTGTGAGCTGGCCAGGACTACAACAGAACTTTACAATCACTTTCTCATTCAAGCATGAGAACCCCAACATAGATACAGCACTTAAACATATAAGAGGGGTGATATTCATTAAGGAACTAGAAGTTGAACTCATAACAGAGGAACAACTTCAGAACATATAGATAGTAAAAGAACTGTTCTCATTCTACCATGTGCAGGATGATGTACTAGATGAAGATGACCCATGTGATATCCATATTAAGGAAGCTGAAGATGAAAGAGAAGTGGAAGGTCCACCTCTAGAATCAAAAGTAATTGTTGCATCGATCAAGAAGTTGAAGGTGAAAGAGAAGTGGAAGGTCCACCTCTAGAATCATAAGTATTTTTTGTGCCGATCAAGGTGAAGAAAGTCAACATTGGGACAGTTGAGAATCCCAAAATGGCTAGCATTGGAGATTACTGGGATGAGAAAATAGTGGAAATCATAACAGAGTTATTGTGCAAGTACAGTGACTTGTTCCCCACAAAATTTACAAAAATTAAGGGCATAGCAGGAGAGCTAGGTGAAATAAAGATACACTCAGAGCTGAGGCAAGACCGATCAGACATCGACCATACAGACTAAATCCAATATATAAGAAAAAATTCAAAGTTGAGATTGATAGGATGCTCGAATCCGGAATCATAGAACCCATGGAAGAATCAGAATGGATAAGCCCAATGGTAGTTCAGGAGAAAAAACAAGGTAGGATAATAATATGCGTCGACTTGAGGAAGTTGAACAATGCGTGCCTACATGATCCATTCCTTACACCCTTCACAGATGAAGTGTTGGAGAACGTAGGAGGACAGGAAGTTTATTCATTCACCGATGGATTTTCAGGATACCATCAGATCAAGATAGCACCGGAAGAGAGATACAAGACCACTTTTTCTACAGAATGGGGATCCTACCAGTACACGGTCATGTTGTTTGGACTGAAGAATGCACCAACAATATTTTCCAAAGTAGTCATAGCTGCATTTAAAGAATTTATCCACCAGTTTCTACAGGTATACTTGAATGATTGGACTGTCTATACTCTTTTAAAAGACCATGTAGAGGTCTTACGGCTAATGTTAGAAAGATGAAGGCAGTGCCAAATATCATTAAACATTAAGAAGTGCATTTTCGGAACATTGTTTGGGATACTATTGGGCCATATAGTATGCAAGCAAGGTTTACTAGTGGATGCTGCCAAAATTGCAATAATCATTAACTTTCCACCACCAAAAATAGTTCGACAACTAAGAGCAACATTGGGAAAGACATGATACTACATAAAGTTTATAAAAGGGTACGTGCAAATCACTACGCCAATGGAGAAATTGCTAAGAAAATATACAAAGTTCCAGTGGAGTGAGGATTGTTAACACAGTTTTGATACACTGAAAGAAAAAATGGTCATCGTGGCAATACTAGTATTACCAGACTAGGAGAAGACATTCCACGTACATCTAGATGCATCAGCCATAACACTTGGAGCTATTCTGGAGTAGCCAGGAGCAGGAGAATTGGATCATCTGATATCATTTGCTAGTAGAAAACTGTCAGAATCAAAGAAGAACTACAACAATACAGAGAGGGAAGGCCTAGATATGGTCTACATACTTCAAAAGTTCATACACTACTTGTTGGGGAAACATTTCAAGATGTTCATAGATCATTCAACACTCAAATACCTAGTCAACAAGCCAATGTTGGGGGGGTAGAATCTGTCTATGGTTACTATTGTTTCAAGAATTTGATTTTGAAGTAATAGTCAAGCCAGGGAAACTGAATGCAGGACCTCATCATCTATCAGGGGTCACGAATGAAGAGGAACCTACAAATTTAGAGGACAACTTTTTGGACGCACAGTTATTTTTAGTTCATATCTCTGACGAATACTTTGCATACATCATCCAGTACTTGAGTACAGGGAATGCGCCACAAGAATATGACACCGCACAGAAGGAAAACCTGGAAGTCTGGGCTACAGATTATCAGCTAATTGTAGGACAATTATACAAAATGGGCGCACATAGCATCTTGAGAAGATACATGCTAGAACATTAAAGACCATTCACAGAGACTCAAAAGAGTACTTCCATGGATGCAATGTATGTCATAAGGTTGGTAAATCTAATAGAAGGGACGAGATTACCCTACGACCATAGGTAACAATGCAGGTATTCGAAAAATGGGAAATATATTTCATGGGACCAATTAACCCACCAACAAAGAGGATGAGATCATGATACATTATCACCGCGATAGAATACCTGACAAGATGGGCAAAAGAAACACCAGTCAAATATTGCAACACATAATCAACAACACACTTTCTATTTGAGAAAGTGATCACTAGATTTGGTTGCCCAAGGATAGGCATTACCTACTTGGAAAACATTTTAAGATGTTCACAGATCATTCAACCCTTAAGTACCTAGTCAACAAGCCAGTGTTGAGGGGAAAAATATGTCGATGGTTACTAATATTTCAAGAATTTGATTTTAAAGTAATAGTCAATGAATGTGGGACCTGACCACTTATCAAGGGTCATGAACGGAGAATAACCTACAAATTTAGAGGATAACTTTTCGGGCGCACAGTTATTTTCGGTCCAAATCGTAAATGAATACTTCATAGACATCATCTAGTACTTGAGTACAGGGAATGCACCACAAGAATATAAAACCATGTAGAAGAAAAACCTGGTAGTATGGGTTGTAGATTATCAGTTGATTTTCGGACACTTATACAAAATGGGCGCAAATAGCATACTGAGAAGATATGTGCTAGAACATGAAAGACCAAGGATTTTAGCAGAATCTCGTGAGGGAATAGCAAGAGGACACTACGCAAGAAATGATACCACGCAGAAGGTGTTACGTGTAGGACTATGGTGGCCAACCATTCACAGAGACTCGAAAGAGTATTTCCAGAGATGTGATGTATGTCAGAGGGTTGGTAAACCTAATAGAAGGGATGAGATGCCATTGTAACCACAGGTAACTTTGTAAGTATTCAAAAAATGGGAAATAGATTTTGTGGGACCAATTAACCCACCCTCCAAGAGAACAGGAGCAAGGTACATTATCACCGTGACAAAATACCTGACAAGATGAGCGGAAGAAGCACCAGTCAAATATTGCAGCGTAGAAATAGCAACACACTTTATATTCAAGAAAGTGATCACTAGATTTGGTTTCCCAAGAATTTTGATGAGCGACCAAGGCACTCGCTTCATTAACAACATTATTAAGGCTATGACTGAGGAATTTGAAGTCCATCACCAAAAGAGTACACCATATCATCCACAAGTGAATGGAACCGTAGAATCCTTTAACAAAATCCTTGAAAATTCACTGACGAAGATATGTGATGTTAATAGGGATGATTGGGACCTAAAAATGCCAGAAATATTGTGGGCTTATAGGACCACATGCAAGAATTTGACAGGACACATGCCATTCAGATTGGTATATGGACAAGAAGCAATGGTTCCATTAAAATTTTTGGTACACAGTCTACGCGTAGCAACAATTATGAACATGACAAAATGAGGCGCAGTACAGGATAGGATGAATCAACTGATGATCATGGAGGAAGATAGGATCCTAGCAGGGTTCCACCAACAAGTTCAGAAAACAAGGGAAAAATCTTGGCACGACAAACATATCAAGAGGAAAACTTTCAAGGAAAGAGACTTAGTGTTGATGTATGACAGTAAATCTATTCAGCATCTGGGAAAACTCAAAATGCACTAGTTAGGACCATATGAAGTAAAAATTGTCACAGATTGGGGAGTTATACATTTGAAGGACTTAGGAGGCATAGAACTAAGAGGGATGATCAATGGGAGCTGACTGAAGTTGTACAAGGACATTCTAACACCTACAACTTGAAAGTCACCACGTAGTAAAAAAAAAAGATATAGTACAGGATATCAAAAGGGAACAACATAGGCATAGTGCGTCGAAACTAGAGGGAGGATGCACTGAAAGTAGAAGGATCACGCACGCTCGGAAAAATTAGCCCGATGGAGTCAAGGCCAATGGTCATTTCAATGTGAAAACAAGTGGGAAAGCCGAATACAAAAAAAGAAGTGCCAAGTGACAGAGCCTAGCAGAATTGAATGATGGAAATAACTGATGGAGACATTGCATTAATCATGCCAACTGGCAATGGCAAGGGAAATCAATGACAATTACAAAGGAACCAGCGGTTTAATTAAAGCATAATCATGGAAACATCTTTAACAAAATTCACACGACACTGATACAAAGCAAGGACATGGGAGCGGAAAGGTTATTGTGAAATTGGAAAAGGCATAGAGCGAGAGAGCATACAAGGCAGAGAGTGAAGGTTGCAGAGGTTGCAGAGGATACTAAGCTTGGTGAACAATATCTTTACCACCATGGCACCACCCAAATTGGGCAAACTGATCCAGAATGCCAAATGACCCCGAGGTAGTACCAGAGCATAATCAAAACCTCAGGGAAGCGAACAACAACCATCTTAGTCGCCACAAGTCAACAATGTGGATGAAATACCATCACCAGATACAACACTAGGAATCCCCACACCCTTTGAGGAAGAAACCCAGTAGAAAACACCAATGGGCATGGACATGATATGCCAGAAGAGGGGCAGGGATGATAGAATGAGGATGCAGGAAGCCAAGTGCAACCCAAAAACCCTATAGAAGCCCCGAGAGTCAATGGGACAGTTCCAAACTAGGAAGAAACAATTGTATCAGAAGAATCACAGAAAACCACATCAGAACAACCACAGGAGGGATCAGTGAAAGATGTCATTGGTTGACTAGAGGAGTATGCTGAAGAATGAACAATGGAGGTTGGAACCTCGAGCCAACCACCATAACCACAGGAGGGATCAGTGAAAGATGTCATTGGTCGACTAGAGGAGTATGTTGAAGAATGAACAATGGAGGTTGGAACCTCGAGCCAACCACCATAGTGAAAGAACAAGCAGACGGTACCTAGGTCACCATGTAGACAACCGACAACAAAAATTGTCTTGTTGCGCATACCGGAAGGGGTACCTATACCAGCAAATTTGTTAGGATATCTAGAGAAATTGAGGTACTCATACCATGATGTAATAGACACATACAAGTTCCTAGAGTTCGTTAATCAAGTCTACCTATAGACTGTGAATATAGGACCCTTTGGGGAACCAATTCATCAACCAATCTAGTGGGCAGCAGGACTGGCCAAAACTCGGATTTTAGGTCTATTGGACCTACCACACATTGGGAGAGGTCAGTATGAAAACAATTGTGTTAAGCAGACCTACCACACATTGGGAGAGGTCAGTATGAAAACAATTGTGTTAAGCAGTTGATGGCGATCACACATGGCGGATACCTATCGTTCGAACAACTCATCTCAATAGACGTAGAGCTCCTCACACACATCATAGGGCTACCAGCACGGGGCATGGATCTCACACAATTCCTCAAGGACAAAACAAAGGAGAAATCATTGGTCGAGGAGACGAAGAAAAAACACGACACTGAAAGGGGGTCGCACGGAATCATTATCAGGCATATTAGTGACGTTGCAACAAGAATGGACACAAATATTATGGCATGCAAGTTGCTCAGGAAATGCTGAAAGGAGGAAGTCTCGGTTGAGGTTGTCGCAGTTGCAGTATAGTGTGTCGAGGGCACCACACTCAACTGGGGCCCTTATTTGTTGAATCTGTTCTTAGAAGATTGCAAGGATGCGCAAGATATGGGGATAGAATTTCATTATTCATGGCTACTCATCCTGATAGTCGTGATGGGATGGA
>CBVK0102149805.1:0-10854 GCA_900067695.1 Picea abies
TATTCATGGCTACTCATCCTGATAGTCGTGATGGGATGGAAGGAGCCAAAGTAATAAAAATTTTCCACTAAACCCAAACCATGCCATGGAGCGTGATACTTATCGCTTGGAGTTGCTTCAGATGCCAAGAATAGGAAAGAGAATGCAGCTATATTCAAAGGATATCTTTTCAACCTATAGGACACCATTGGCAACACTTGGAGGGTAACACCGGAAGTTATTGCACACTCTCAAGGCATATACAACTTCAAAGCTACTAGACATGTGATGTGGATCTAAGCACGGAATGACCCCAACAATCAATGGCTACAACTTCATTACTGCATCATGGAGGGGGACATACAAATGGCCATTCTAGATTGGGAAGACGAATGGAGGATTCCAGTCCTCATTAGAGAAATACCCGCAGACATAGAGGAGGAGGAGGTAAGATAAGAAAATACACATGCTAAGGAGGTAGGGAAGGAACAAACACATCACAAGGAAGTGGCAACATGCTAAGGAGGTAGGGAAGGAACAAACACATCACAAGGAAGTGGCAGTTCCCAAGAAACCAAGGACAAGTCAAAATAAGGAACAACATAAGAAAGGGGGGACATCCAAGACATGAGCCCAGACGAGGAAGAAGAACAACACACAAGTGCCACAGGTACAACAAAAATAGGTTGAGGTAGCACAGGGAACTACATCAAGTGCTACTCCATAAGAGAAAGGCCAGACTAAGCGGCCAATCACCCAGACGGGGGGTGCATGCAAGAAGGCGAAGGTGCATACAACGCCCCCAGAATAAATGATCATGGAGGATGATGTAGACATGGTGGCCCAAATGGTCCAGGATCACATAGTTGAAGATTTCAAGAATGTTGCGTGCCAAAGGGATAGAATTGAAGAAGAGCTGGCATATATGCAACAACTCCTCGGGTAGATCAGGGAAGTGTATGCAAACGGAAGCAACATAGAAACGGGACCGTCGACATCACAGATAGGAGGTGAAGTTGGATCAAGAGAGCATGACAGGATCTAGATGACAGCATAGATGAGATCAACATTTCACATCACACTTAGCATGATGTGCATGGATGAAATCGTGGGGTAGACACCCCTAAAGGACTTAGCTCAACTGCAGGCTGTATTTCCGTGGATACCAAACAAGGCACTGTATAAACTTCAAGTCAGCATTACATAGGAGGTACATTCTCGTGCATGCATAGATGCAGTGGAATTGTGGTAGACAAAGGATAATCGGGATGGGATAGAATTGGTACTTGAGCAAGCTAATCTCGAGACCAAACAGGAGAAGGAATGTGTGAAGGGACTGGAGCAAAAAGTGGTCGTATCCTACGAGAGAATCCCAAAGAATGTGCAGATGATCGAACTCACGGTGACAGAGAATATTGATCATATCATGCAGACCATCGATCAATACCAATAGGAGATCGAGAATCTTTGGGAGCATCTCACACCTACCACTCCACCAGTGGTGAAGGAGCAAAGGAAGCAGGAGGCAACCGCACAGATGAAAGAGATAGAACAACAAGTCCATGTGGCAGTCGACTTGTTCGAGAAAGTAGCATATCTCTGGACAAATATGGAAGAGGATCAGTAGGTCCAGCAATGGGACCAAGAAGGAGAAAGGATAAGTGCAGTTATCCAGGACCCCAAGCAGAGGAAGAAGACAATGTCGATCATGGAGCATGTCAAAGGGGTGCAAGACATGAAGAAACTGTAGGCAGAACTCATAACTGCACAGATGCAGAAAAAGGAGTGTCAGGCTAAAATGGAACCACTCCAGAAGTGAGAAACAGAGGTCATTGCATAGGCAAAGGAAGCCAAAACATATATGGCACAAACCCAGGCAGAATGTGCAAGGATGGTCAGCAACAAAATTGCAGTGCAGATATTAGATGCACTCAAGGAGAAGACCGTGCAGGCCCAAACACAAGCAACAAAGCTCGTAGATAAGTTCCAAGCAATCACAAGGGAGATCAATGAAGCACACAGGGGTTAGGTGGCTCAAGACGAGCCACATGTCAGTGTTGGGGGCCTGTTGGAAGAAGGTCGAATCATAAAAGAAAGGTTATTTTGGGAGGAAAGGAATGCTTAAGGAAAGAGACAACTGGAAGGAAGAGCAGCACACACGCATGCATGGAAGACCTAACAAATTTAGGGTTAGGGTTTTTGTAATATATTGCAATGGTTGATGAGCCAGAAACATATGTGTATATATATAGATACCTAGAAGAGTAGTGAGGATATGGGAGAGGGTAGTTGTTTAGTCTGAAGAGACGATGGGAAGAAGGAGTCTTTTTTTGATAACCAGTTGTAATACTTCGGTCATACAACCTAATGTTGTAATTTGTTGAGTTGTAGAGATTCATAAGGGTAGATCTTGAGGTTTTGATCACAGGCTGAGGAGCCTGGTATTATCTAGTCCACCTCATAATAGATCTTGACCCGACTGAGGATGAGTTGTAAAGCGTGTGGCACTATAGTTTTGGACCATAATAGAAGAGCTTGAGAGCTAGATCTTTGTGGACGTATCCCAGGAGGGGGTGAACCATGGTAAAACCTATTTTATTTGATTGAATGTTTGTGTATCTTTTATTGTTTATGATTATATGTTAGAGTGATGTATGACGGAATGAATCTAATTACATTAAATGCATGAATGGGAATGCCAGTATATTGCTCAATAATTAAATAGAACTCTCAACGCACACTTATCATATCTCCATTCAATCTTGGACTACAAACACTTGAGTGTTGCAATCACCCATTAAGACTATCTCGAGTGAGACTATGCAGTGCACTATGTGCATCGTGTTGCCTTCTAGTTTACCAGGAGGATCGATAGTTTTAGAGGATTTGTTGGAACCCTAGTAGAATTGAACCCAGGTCAATCATGTTAAATGTATAACTCATAGACAAACTAAGCCAACACTTACCATGCGATTATTGAGCATTACCACTAGCCATACAATTCAGTCCCTCCTTCTACTGTCAATTATGTTGAAGCAGGAAAATTCCCTTCAACATGCTGTAACATAGAAAACTTTCATCAATTTTTTTCTATTTTCTCACAAAATTTTGCAAAGACCTACCTATTCCTTGTCATCTCAAGATTTGAATCCTTGGTCTAAGTGTTTTCCATTATAAACTTGTTCCTAGTCTTATTATTTTAAATTTTTCCCTAGCCTATTGTCAATTTGTTTTTGTTGCTCCAAAACCAATGCTTATACACTCCTATCCTTGTCTCATAAAACAAACTTCTTTTATTTTTCCAAAAACTTGCTACAAATTGGCCTCAACTTGCCTATACATTTATTTCAAGTCCAAATTAAGTTTATTGAATTCCAACATATTATGTTTCTAAGACATAAATCCACTAAGTCAAATGTTCTCGAGTGTAAATAATATTGCGCTTGTTGATGACTAAATTTCCAATTTATGTCAACCATGCTTTAACAATCACTTAGTCAAAGGAATCCAACTGCCAAATCATATCTCTACATGTCATATGTCAAGAATCAAATGGTCAAACCAACTATTCCAAAGGCTTCAAACCTTACATCTAATTTTAGTGCCCACGCTGCTAGTCGAGATCCATTAGCACATTGGAGAATAGGCTCTAGGGGATATGCCTGAGAACTATTGAAAATGTGTTTAGGTTTATGCTCTAGATCCAACAGCTCATAAAAAAAGAAAATCAATGGTCACAATAGTTTTTGGCCCCTCCAAAATGCCTAGTTTTTGGCCCCTCCAAATGTTCCTGGAAAAAATCATAATTTAGTAGAGCATTTAACCTACGGCCCTTCAAAGTTCCCAATCAATGATGTAAAGGGGATGGTCTTCCACTGGTTTTGGTTTTAAAGGATTGAATGTGGAAATCAAATAAGAAAGTTCAGACCCCTTCTAATGGTTTTTAAAACCATCAAGGGACTTCCCCTGAAACCACAAGGTGATGTCAAGTCATGTTCTGAGTGCTAGACCGTTAATGTTGAAGACATGTGGAAGGTTAGATGTTGAGCATCCATGGAGCAGGATTCTACAACTTATTTCACTAGTCTTCTTTTCACAGTATGAAATCCTTTATTTGAGCTTTTTTTCATCATAATTGCAGTTTATATTGTGTGGGCATATGCCCATATTCTCATTATAGGTGAAGCATACAAGAATACCCCTCAAAAGACCCAACTCGATTGTCGAACAGACCATTATGGACTAGTTATTAATGCACACTAGATAACCATTCCATATCCATTTCAATGGGGAGCACCCATTTTTTTATGTTTGGACAAAATGCCAAACCAAGACATACATCCAAGTCAAAGTTATATTTAAATCATGATTCATCCACAGAGAGAAAGAAGGGAAAGTATAAAGAGAAAGCACCCAGTGTGGAAGTCATCATATTAAATCCTTGCATTGACAATCATCTCATATTTAGTGTTAATTATTTTCTTGAAATTGGGGACTGGAGAAAGGAGGTTGCAATTTCAAGTCACTGGAGCATCCTCAATCTGGTATCACTTTTGTAATATATTGGAAGTTGTATTGTTGATATGGTGTTGAATCAAAATAAGTGAAATTTTCTTGCGAGACCAAGGATTCTGAAATCAAGGATAATAGTATTTCAGTGTTTATGCTTCATCTTTTTGTTGTTGTTTTTTTCCATAGTGGGATAGAGGGCATGCTAACAATCCCAACCTCTCCAACTCACAGAATGAATTCATTCTAAATGTGAGAGCATTTTATTGGTGTCTTAAAGGAAATCAAGGTGCTAGAAACCAAATTAATTGTGAGTACCTTGCAGCTAGAGTGCATCCCCCTGGATGTTCATATCACAAACTTGGTTAACATGTAGCTAGTAAAGGTGTTGTTTGAATCTAGTCTATTTTCAATCCTAATTTGAATGTAAAGACTTCACTCTTGATATATCTTTGCTACATAGCTATGCACATCAAATTTATAGCCATGAAAGTGGAAGAAGTTTGGTCAAGGTTAGCAATTACTCAAAAATATATTTAAAACACTTCAAAACAAGTGGCAGAGTGCATGGAAACAAAGGGTTATGAAATATTAAATGCACATAACAAATCCTTATTTTCATATAAAAAGGACAACATGTCAATTAAAGGTGCCAAGTCTTCTCCAAGTATTCTGATTTTCAAGATTATTTTTGGTAAAATAAATCAGTCATCTCCATATTTGAAGGCATCAAGCTAGGAACAGATGAAGACTACTTTGAAAAGGGGGCGGTGGGGTTCGAATAATAATTTTGGAAATTAGGTTGTTTTTTTGTAAGCTCATTGTGCTATCATTTCTACAAAATTTCATGAATCAGAGAGATTCATTAGATTCATATCTTATATGAATAAATCTTTGTTTCCATTATATTTTAGTGTTAAGCTCCTTTAAATTCCATGTATGTTTTTTTCTATGCAATCTTAATTTGCTACTTCCTATTGGGGTTTCTTGAATTTATCAAGAAGCAGCTA
Source organism: Picea abies (assembly GCA_900067695.1). NCBI lineage: Eukaryota > Viridiplantae > Streptophyta > Pinopsida > Pinales > Pinaceae > Picea > Picea abies. The sequence continues at coordinate 5,499 of CBVK0102149805.1, forward strand.
CATGTCTTTTTATCTCTCCTTTCAACTGTTTGACAAGTGTTACAATAAGTAAAAAAAATTGTCGCGGTGACAAAAAGGAAAAATAGAAGGTGGTTGTGGATAATTTCAAATTTGTTGTTATGTCACCTTCATTTGTTCTTTTACTTTAGGTAGGCTTCCCAAAATTCGTGTTTCCCTAAAATGGAGATGATTATGCATAATGATAGTGACTCGAGAGAGACATCATGAGCTGTTGAATTTTTCAAGAGTTTCTTCGTATCCCTTTTCAAATTGACCATGAAGGCTTGGATCATGTCTTGTGTTCTAGCTAGCTTCACGATATGGTCATCCATAAGGTATATTGTCCCCCTCATCACAACCCTGATATATTTTTTGTCATGCTTCAAGTTTTGCTCAACCTATGAAAATATCTATTCATTGGTATCATCTTCCCTAGCTCATCAATCTGTGAGAGATGGCCTTTGTGATCCCATATGTGTGTTTCCATATGAAGTTGTGTGCAAATTAGCAGTGAATTATTCAAATCTTTCTCAACCTTCTCACCAACATGTTGGTAGTTGTCGAGTGCAACATAATTAATATTTCTTTCCCATTCTGATATGTGGGGAAACTTAGATGGGGAATCCATATTTTTAGTGATCCATTGATGCATCTCATTAATACATTTCTTAATGGCATTGAACTTTTTTTTTTTAGCATGTGCTCTGCTACTTTGTGCCATAATATGTTTTGCTAACAGTTGGAAGACTTGCAAATTCACATACATATCCACCTCCATCTCATGAAGTTCCTTCCTAAATTTCTCAATGCACAATATCAACTATCTAATACTTTCCTTGTCCCTTTTGTTGTGCCTAACCTCTTCCTCCAATTCATTCATCTTTTTATATTTTTCTTCATTCTTGAGCACTAAGTCCTTAAAATTAGGCTATGATGAAAATGTGAAGACGATGCCAATTGAAGTAATTGAAAGTGGATCATTTCTAATGTTTTCATCACAATGGTTTCAGTAGTCATTGATAGTGGAGCTTTCCCGGTCACTGAGATATTTCTAGTTTTATGTAGCACTATCTTACTAGAATCTTTATCAAATCGGAAGGTGTTCATATTAGCAGCCTTCCAAGCCTAAAGTGGCATGAATATTCCATGTCCTAGCTCACTCAATGGAAAATTTTCTCCCGTGAGTGGAATCTCAGTTGACGACCCCAGAATTTCCATGTCCATGGGGAATGCATCGTCATTTCTTTCTTCTTCGTATTTCTTCCTTTGTTCCTCTATCATTTCCTTTGCTACTACTTCTTCGACTACTTTTTATTTTGTGACTGCCTTCAATGTTTCCTTTGCTTCAACATCTACCTTAGTTAATTCTTTGACTTCTATTGTTGCTTCTTCTTCTCATTTCTTTTGCGCAGCTTCTTCTTCCATGTTCTTTCTTACCTTCTCCTTCTTTCTTTGTTGTTTTGCAGTAGCTTTGGTTATTGTTGCTTCTTCGGCCTCTTTATGTTTTCGTTGTTTGACCTCCTCTTCTTTTCTTTTATTGTTCTCCTCTGATTTGGTATTTATTTATTTCATTTTACTATCTTCCTCAGTTGTTTCCACTTCAGAGGTTGTTATCATTCTTGTCACCTTTTCTTCTACCTTTGTTTCTACCACCACCTCTTCATCATCCTTCTTTTGGGCTTCTCGAACTTTTTTTCCATGTGATATACTACCCAGTGGATTGCCCCTCCTTTTGAATATCACATTGTGGTATGTCCTCACACGGTAGTGGATTTCCTCTTCTTCCCAAACATCAATTCTATAGTCCCACCTGTACTTGTAGTTGATGCAGTGATCTTTGATTATGTCTAGAGGATAATTCCTCTAAAATATTTCCTCTCTAAATTGAAAATACGTTAGTGTGTTTACTTTGGATTGTGCCTCCTTGACGTATTCAAATGAATAATACCTGACCCAAAGTGGGAGAGGAGGCCAGATATCCTTCTTGGCCCTGTATAGTGTTGCACCAAATCCATGCATGATGGTCTGGTAGGAAATATCTTGTAGCACCAGCCTGTCTAGGATGAATTTTAGAAGTACAGGGATTTGGTAAATCTGTATATCCTAAGGTATGTTCCATACTCCAAGGGGTACCAATCCCATATCCTTTTGAATATAGCCTGTGATTTTTCTATCATGCATGGTTTTGGTGAGTCAAATTTAAATTGGTATAATGGAGCCAAGAATTTGTTAGAAATTTTATGATACTTATTTTGATATTTGTGCTCCCACAATATCTTGCAGCAAATGTGGATCAGAAATTCGTTGGGTTTCCAGGCCTAGCCCATCTGAGGGAATGAGTGACATATGCACATTACTTCCAAGAGATATGAGGACATACGGAAGCTTGAGAAATACCCTAGTATGATGTTCTTTCCTGCTTTGAGTACCTCCTCCAAATATGAAAAGAAAATGTATGCTCAATTAAAAGTTGACCCGACATCTAGGACATAATATAAAAGGGGCACCCATGTCATTCTAAACCTCTGAGCATTGATCTCCCTGTACATTCTACATAGAATAGCCACTGCATATTGATATGGTGGTTGGAGCATATTGGTGGGGTACTCATTTGACATTCTTGACTTGAATAATTGATTAGATTTGTACCAAGACTTTAGAAGATCTTTTGTATTGTGTGGGAACTTATTTATCATCTTCTCATCTAGTGACCTCTCTCTATATTCCAAGTGATAATAGGAAGTGACTATCGAAGCCTCAAAGGAGGTGATTGTGTGGCCTTTAGCATTTAAATTGTATCTGGTTTCTAGATCAGCGTGCCTCACAATCCACAAAATAGCTTCCACACGGGGAAACACGGATATGTCTGTTGCGACTTTGTATAGCCTAGACCTCCTAATGTTTATGAACATCTTGAGGTCAGGATCATCTTATGCCATCTAGGGGGGAGTCTAATTGTTAAACATTCGATACACTTTTCCCCAATTGAGCGAGGTCTCTTTGTCAATAACACTTTTAGTGTCATCGTACATAGGCCCTGGAATATCAACATATTCTTCTTGTATGCTCTTGCTTGCAGAGGCTTCCTCGACAGGGGCCTTGTTAGACATGGTTAAATATGAAACAGAAGACATATTCATCAACCTATATAAGAAACTTGCATTGAACAAATGTATCAAATGTTCATTGACTCAAAAGAGGTGATAAATTAGAAGAAAGGGTGATTAGTTTCAAGTATGGGTGATTTTTCATTTCTTTATGTGGAATCAATGACTTGGAGGTTTCTACACTGATACATTTTTTTATTATCGCCTAATTGGTGATATCATCCGATACACGATGATATCGAAAGATATCATCGTGCAGAAAGAAGACCAGTCACTGATGAAGAGGGTTAGTATATTGGCGTTGTTGGGATAGGGGAAGACCCAAGGTTCAACGCTTCAATAGTGCACCAACAAAACCCTAACTAAGACCCAAGGTTCAACGCTTCAATAGTGCACCAACAAAACCCTAACTATTGGCCCTTTCGGAAACACCTACGAAGCAGATGAAGTCTCACCTGAGGTAGAGGCAGGGGGGGTTGCAGGACTCAAGTGTTTACAACCTAGCTGGGATACAGATCTGTGATCACAATACTTAACAGAGCACTTAGCCAACAACATACATTAGTTCTTAAGCCTTATTCACAGTGCAGGTTAAACCCTTATTACATATTAGCACAAGATATAGCCCTTAAAACCTCTTAGCACATAGCATAAGCTCAAATCTAACATTCATTCACATCATAAAGCACTAACAATTCATAGATCTATACATCAAGACCAGTGCACTAAGCAAATAGATACATAAATAACATCAACAAAATTGCACAAAGCACATCGACATAGGATATACGTGGTTCACCCCAGTGTGGGGCTACGTCCACCAACTCTTCTTCTTCTTTATATTCTTCTTCAATCTTCTTATAGAAACAGAGCCACAGATCTCACTCCACACTAGACAGGTGATCTGTGCACAGCGCACTAGATCCACCTTCCTCAAAATCAGGTCATGACAAAAATCCTTACATAGTCTGTGCACAAAGCCTCTTACAATCACTTGCACTTAACTCTGCAAGTCTTAACATACTCTAGTCGTGTTGCGTGCACTAAGCCAATGACCTCTTTCACTAAGCCAATTACTCCTCATTACTTACATTGCCTAGCTACTTATTTATACATTAAAAAAGGCCTAAGCATGGGTAAACCCATGGGCTGACATCCCATACCTGTTACATAAACCCTAAGAGCCCAAAAAGCCCGCAAAATGGGCGAGATTTTGTGATCTTTGCTTCGCCTGGGCACTCTGTCTTCGACCAGCCTGTCAAAGTCCCAAAAATGGTCAAACACGACCGTGATCTTTGCTTCGCCTGGGCACTCTGTCTTCGACCAGCCTGTCAAAGTCCCAAAAATGGTCAAACAGGACCAATGTTTCCTCAAAGTTTGGTCGAGGGCCAACAGGCCCCCAACACTCTTCTGTGACTCATCCTGAGTCACTCATATCTGGGTAATATCACTTTGAAGGCCTCGAGCTACCTCGACTTGCTACTTTTCCAGAGCCTCCTGCTCGGAAAACTCCTAAATTACTTGCTCGATGACAGGCCCTTCCAGGTGTTGTTCCACTGTTGCGACCATTTGTTCCAACTGTGAGCCTTCTCCCTCGATCTCTTCAAAAAGCGTGCATTCTTTGTCCTGCACCGGCTGGAGTCTTTGTGTCACTTCCATAATCTTGATCTGGATGGTAGTCACCTGTTGTTGTACTGCATGCTACTCCTGCGACCTCTTCATCTTCTCCATTGCAGTCAGTAGTTTCATCTGTGCTTGCATTGTAGACGCATGTTTCTTAGCCTCCTGGAGTTGTGCTTCCAATCTCCTCAGCTTCGGATCTTTTGTGAGGTGCTCATAGGTCTATGCACTTCAGTCACTTAGTTGCTTACATTCTGTGGCCAACACCCTGATTCTTTCTACTGTGTTTCTGGCATTTTCTTCCCTCTAATCCTGCACTTCTTGCGGAGTGCTCGGCACTGCTTGAATTTCTAACTCTGCTACTCTTGCTTGAAGTTGTTGAATGGCCTCAACGAACTTCCCCACTTGGCTCTCATCTGTCTCTTCTTCTATTTGTGCCAAGCCCGACATAGAGCGAATTTCTCTAGTCACGGCCTCTCTAACCATAGTCTTCTCTGCAAGCAGTTGGTATTTCTCTTTCTAGATTTTCTCTTTGTCCTCTACGAACTTCACCCTAAGGTCATCTTTCTCTTGCTATGTAACTCGAAGTTTCTCTAAGGCCTCCTCCTTTTCTTGCTTCAAGGCCTCTG
>CBVK0102150056.1:903-15827 GCA_900067695.1 Picea abies
AAGTGAGCTAGTGCAAAACATATTATATTGTTTAGAAGGAGGATTGTTGTTGTTTTTGTTGTTGTTATTGTTGTTGTTGTTGTTGTTGTTGTTGATGATGATGATGATGTTGATGGCCCTGGAGAGCGTGCTCATAAAAAAATATTTTCAAATAAGAAAAAAAAAATCTTCTCAACAACAACAAGGGTTATATCTCAGTTAGATTACCCAGAAAATGCAAATTTTCCCTATGTTTCTGATTTACTAAGATCACATAGAGAACACAGAAAAGATAATATGCATATAGGAAAACCCTTTCTGCTATGCTTATGATTTATCGAGATCACACAAAGCTCAAGGGAAATAGAATACAAATTTTGAAAAGAGTGGCAACCCGGAAATAAAAAAAATAAAACCAAAATACTTTCTTTGTAAAAATTTAAAAGAGTGTATTCAAGCTTTATACCTATGTATCTGACTGAAATGGTAGTATCTTGGGAAAACATAAACCTTTTTGAGTGAAATTAAAAATGTTCCTTATTGAAACAAGTGCTTTGGATGCAATGCAATAGTCCTATCAACTCATAAATGTATGAAAATGGAAAAAACCATAGATGTGATAACATGGCTTCACAATATCAATCTACAATGAGAGTAGGAATTCAAATGCGCTTTGATACCATGTTTGAAAACACAATTATTCCAATAGAGGAAGAACACTTTCAGTAACCACTCTCACCACCAAATCAAATATCAACACACCAATGTTTTTACGTGGTAAAACCCCTATGGGGAAACATCCACGGACCCAACCAATGTGGCCACTTGGATCAATTTATTAATGCAAAAGAAAATATCACAAAGAGATTTACAAGAGAGTTTCTCATAATTGATCATTGAAAAATGACCCTCCATGATCTTTAAATATAGATCATGGACCAACCAGGTGTTAAGCCATGGATCAATGTATCCATTAAGATCAAGGAGAATATGAGTCGTTGGATCATTCTATGTCAGGAACATATTGTGACCATCGGATTACCAATCTACAAATGCATACTAATGTGTACTAAATAAACATACTAAGAAACACACTTTAACCTAATGACACATTAGACCAAGTTTATATTAACTAAATCCTAAGTGTCTAAATATCTTAACAAAATAGACCTCCAATGTCAAGAACAAGGGAGGAAAAACATAGATCTGAATACTGCATTCTAGTATTTTGTTGAGACGATTTTTGAATACTTGGAGATTTTCTCCCTGATGTAATAACTTATATTGGTTAATAAATATGTTTGTCTTTCCATCCCATTAGAGTCTTCAAAGGTTCCTTGTGCTTCTTGGTTAGGTCCCACTCAAGAGGGCTCAAGGACCGTTTTTTTATATTCTTTCTTTCTTTTTCATATCATTGTGTTGCATTTCATTTTCTTAATCTTTCTCTATTAGTAAGTTGTAATTTTTAGCGTGTTTCCTATAGAAGTGGTTGTGAGTCCATTGGAGTTCTCAAGAGAATATTTTTAGGGATATGAATCTCATATAGACCTTATTGCATTATGATTTGACTTTGTAGATAGTTTAGAAGAAGTTAACAAGATTTTTAGACCTCTTCTCACCATCTTGTAGAAGTTCCTATAGGACTGTTACAATTCCTGTAGAAATATTACAGTTCCTGTAGGACAATTTTAGTTGAAGTTTCTTGCATTTATTTCATATATTTTTATTAGGTTAGCATATGTTAATAAGATAACAAAAGGATATGATATTGGATCAAGTGGTAGATGTAATTAGATTAATTTCTTTCCATACAAATATATCTATCTCTTTTCATGCAATTATATTTATTTCCTTTCATGCAATAGAATAATTTCATTTCTTGCAATTAGGTTAAGTTTATCTTTTCATCTCAGTGTTTTTTTATGCAATTAGATTAGTCCTTCTTTCCTATAGATAGATTAGTTTCTTTTCAGTTTGGCGTGACTTCCATTCATGCAAGTATATCAAGTTTTGATTATGAAATTAATTCATATTTCCTTCAACATGTTGTAATAAGGTTTTATGCATTTGATTAGTTCCCTTGATCAAAATCAGACCTAGTTTGTTGTCAACACACTTTTCATATACTTTGCACAACACCTATAAAGTTTGTATGAGCCCTGGGTTGGAAACTAAAGTAACAAGCTAAGGAAGTAATAACATTATTTTTTCTATTTCAAGGCCCACCACGTTTTAGCGTCGTTTCATAAGAGGTGCTAAAATATTTCACATCATTTCATTTCATTTTCTTGACTTGGAGTAGTAGAAACGGTAAGACACAAATACAACCTCACTATAGAATTTATGTTGTGTAAAATCCCAAGTGCATTCACTTTGAGTGAGTATCTACAAATACTTGTCATATTCTTTGCATTTTAGAAATATATGAGAGAGGAAAAAATAGTTTCATTTCCTTTTCTTTCCATGCATGACTCAACCTAGATATAAGAAGGGAAATTTTTTACCCAAAACCCCCACCCTAAAAAAAAGTCCAAGTAATCTAGGATTTGGTTGTGAGACACTTGAAAGTTTCTTGGAAAGAGAAGAAAGAGAATTTAAAAATATCTTAGAAGAAGGTTAATCTCCATTCCCCCATATATTGGATAATGAAGAAGATTTGGCAAAATATTTTGAGTTTCCTATACAGGAAACCAGTGGAAAAACTAAAATGAAAAAAATTAATCCTTTGAGTTTGCATCTTTATGTAGAACTTATGATTATACCACAGATGAAAAAAATCTCAATCTCTTTCTCTCTACTCTAAAGGATTAATCTCTAATACGGTTCATGAGCCTAGAAGAAAACAACATCACAAGATGGGAAAAAAGAAGAACACCTTCAGTGAAAATTACATGGATTATTCCATAGCAAGGGACACAAGAGACAAAATCTTTATAATGACTCAATGACCTAATGAATATTTAGAATACTTCAAAGAGAGATTCCAACAAAGATATAAAAGAGCCCACAATTACACTATGGATGAAGATTCACTTAATCTTTTCTTACTCAGAGGAGTAAGAGAAGGCCTTGAGGAAACACTAAATCTCTTTTCAAATGGATATATTTATCATATGGATTATGACTATATCAAGAAAATCTTCAAGAATCATTCCATATCCTCAATGAAGAAAGGTAGAAATGTTAAAAGAATGGTAACACAATATTTTAACCCTGCAATTATTATAAAAAATGAGATAGGAGTATTATTAGAAGATATGAAAACTGATATTTTTCATGCATTATCTATGCAAATGGATACTGTGTATATCAATAATCCCATGCAACTAAAAAATTACATACTTTTCTAGTAAATTAAAAGCTACATTCCAAGGAACATAAGATAATTTGGAGTCAGTATGCTTCATCAACCAGAGATGAACTAGAGCACCAAGACGCTTCCAAACATGTATGAGATATAATCCTTCTCAAAATTTTGGTGGATATAATACACAAATTCATTCTCAACCTTGTTATAATCCTAACCAATCACCTTAGACAATTCCAAATCAATGTAAATACCAAGGCCAACCTATTCCTTCTCTATACCAACCATTCCCTAGTTTTCCACAAGCCCAAAATCCTCAATGGACTCACCATCCACAAGAATGGAGGCCTCAAAATTTTCAAAAACAAACATTGATGCCTCCTCCTCCTCAGCTAAATAATACTATTTAGAATAATGTTCCTCCTAAACAACCACAATTACCTACTAAATTTCCCCCCAATCCAGATATAAGCAGATTCAACCCGTGTGCAACAATGAAGCCACATATCAAACTTACTCCTTATATGTTCAATAAATCAACCTTACATCAGGAAACATATTACAAAAACCTACAAATCCCATGAAGGATTCAAAGCATGAAAAAAATGATACCATCTTACCACATCCTCAAGCCTCTCCTTATCCTAAAAGGTTGAATGTTAAGAACACATATACATTTGGAGAAAATAAACTCTTGGGATAACTCAAAAACTTATGTGTGAAGATAACTCTCCTACAAGATATTAAATGTGTACCTATTTATAACATATTCATCAAACAAGAATGCATAAAAATACTAGGGAGAAATAAAAAAGACACCCCTAAAATCAATGGTATAGGACAGTTAATTGATCTCATGCTGGGAAGGATAATTGTTTCTAAATATTTGGATCCAGGAAGTCCTTTAGTAAATGTGCACATTAACAACATCTTGATCCAAAACACCGTCATAGATTTAGGGGTTTCTATAAGTGTTATAAAAATAGATACCATGTTGATATTAAACATTTAGGGATCACTAAGAAATACATCCAGTTTGCTTCAACTTTCAGAGAGATCCACATTAAATCCTAGGGGAATGTTGGAAGAAATAATTCTCTCAATTAATTATTGGGAATATCCCACTGAATTCTTGTTCCTCTAAACCAAATATAAATTCAATGGGTATCCTCTTATCTTAGGAAGACATTGGTTGGCCACAACAAATGCATACATTAGTTGTAGGGCAGGGTCATGACCATTACCAATGGACGATCTCAAAAACATCTTGTTCTTTACTTCCCACCCTACCACTAATGATAAAAAATATTACATTATAGGTGGAAGAATAAGAAGAAGGGCTAGTCTAGACCGCTTCCTATCCTATATACATAATTAGTACAACCTTGGCTAGTAGAAAAATTGACAAAGACACCTTTACTACAAAACCAATACCCTACTTGTTATCACTCCAAGAAACCCTTTGTGGTTGCAGACCAAAGGTGCTAACAATGAATTGAGGAAACTATCAATAGCCATGCTATCCACCATAAAACTCGACCAAAATGACGGTGCTATTTTGGGAGATAACACTACTGATGTAAGAATAGAAGGCATAAATGATGAAAATTAATTTGAAAAATATTTTTATAAGAAAAGATAATTGTGAGAAGAACTATTGAAATCTGAAATTGATAATCCCACTGTAAAAAATGTAGAAATCAACCCTTCAAAAACATTGAAAATCAACACAAATCCTATTGACAAACAATAACATAAATGACTAGTTGTGCTGAAAAGAAATGTTGTAGCCTTTGAATGGGACTAAAAATATATGAAAGGAATCCACCCATCCATTTTTACTCATCATATTTACATCAAAGAAGAATAAAAACCTATTAGGAATCCTCAATAGAGGATGAATATTTCATTAAAAGACATTGCCAAATAAGAATTGCAAAAACCGTTAGATGTTGGTTTCATTTACCCAATATTAGATAGTGAATGGGTCTCCCCTTTGCTTATTGTTCCTAAAAATATTAGGAAGTAGAGGATATGTGTGTATTACAGGGAACTAAACAAAGCTATAAGAAATTACAATTTCCCTTTACCCTTCATTGACCAAGTTTTAGATGTTTTAGCTAGGAAGGAATATTTCTCATTCCTATATGGATTCAATGTATATAACCAGATACAGATCAGCCTTGAGGACCAGGACAAGACAACCTTTAATTTATCCTAGGGCACCTTTTCTTATAAAGTCCTCCCATTTGGCTTGTGTAATTCCCCATCTACATTTCAGAGAGCTATACTTAGCATATTCTCATACCTTATCCATGACAAAGTAGAAATCTATATGGATGACTTCACTTCATATGGAAACTCATTTGATGAAGCATTATATAATCTTGATAAAGTTCTCTGTTGGTGTGAACAAATGAACCTCTCCCTTAGCCATGACAAGTGAAATATGATAATGAATGAGGGAATTGGGCTAGGACACCAATTTTCCTCTAGAGGGATATAAGTAGATCAAAATAAAATAAGGATTATCACACTTCTACCTACCCCTCTAAAACAAAAATATGTTAGAAGTTTTCTTGGACATGCATGGTACTATAGTATATTCATCAAGGACTTTAGTAAAATAGTATCTCCTATGTTTACCTCGTTATCCAAAGATATATACTACTATTGGAATTTACAATGTCAAGAAGCATTTGAAACTATCAAAGAGAGACTCACAACAACTCCTATTCTACAAGGTCTTAATTGGACTCTTCCTTTTCATATTCATACTAATGCCTCAAAAAAGTCAATAGGAGTAGTTTCGGGATAAAATGAGGATAAGAAGTATTATGCCATCTATTTCATAAGCAAAAATGTGTTTGGTGTAGAGCTAAACTACACTACCACTGAAAAAGAATTTATAGAAATAGCTCATACTCTTAACAATTTTAGACATTATGTTACAGGATATTAAGTTTTTGTATACACTGATCATGTTTCCATTAGATATTTAATGAATAAATCTGACATTAATGGTAGATTAACCATATCGCTTTTATTTTTACAAAAAAATTATTTTACCATTCTTGACAAACCCGAAAAGCATAATGTTGTTGTAGATTTGTTGTTCAGGTTAACAAATCCTATAGAAGGAGGCATGATAGAAGACCATTTTCTAGATGAAAACCTCTTTACAATCTCAACATAAACCCCCTGGTTTGCTAACATAGACAACTATTTAACAACGAGGAGGTTTCCTCAACATTTTTCCTATAGGGAAAGGTGCAAAATTGTCAGAAAGAGTACAACATATACTTGGGTGGAAGGATATATGTTCAAACTTGGGCTAGATCAGGTTCTAAGAAGATGCATAAGATAATATGAAGTACATGATATCCTCCATGCCTTCCATGATGAACCATGTGGAGGATACTATGCAACAAAGAGGACAACCGCCAAAATCTTACAAGTTGGTTACTATTGGCCAAAATTACACAGAGATGCTAACAAACATACCTCTCATTGTGATGAGTGTCAAAGGATGGGGAAGCCCACAATGAGAAATGAAATTCCCTTACAACCCCATATCTCACTGGAACTTTTTGATAAGTGGGGTTTGTAATTTGTAGGGCCAATTGATCCACCTTTAGGAAAAAAGAAATACGTACTAGTGTGTAATTATTACTTAACCAAGTGGGATGAATTGAAAGAAATGAAGGATGTTTCATAGAAAAGAGTGGTTGAGTTACTACAAGAAAGAATATTCTCAATATTTGGATAGCCTAGAGATATAGTCTCACAAATCAAGGAGCTCGTATCACATCAAGGAGATGATTTCACATCAATGATCATTGGTAAAATTATGAAACAACATCATATCCTCCACCAAAATCAAGACCCTACCATCCACAATAAAATGGACAAACTAAAGTCACCAACAAGGAATTAGAAAATATACTTACCAAGACAATAAGCATGAACAAGAAGGACTGGTCAAGAAAACTCATAGAGGAAGTATGGGCATACAATATCACATGGAAGAATGCCACAAGGTTTACACCATATGAACTAGTCTATGGTAAGAAAGCCATACTACCTATTGAGTTTGGATACCTTAATTTAATAACAACATCTAAAATAGACATGGATATCTCATCAACACAACAAGATATATTGAATCAATTGAATTCCCTAAATGAATACAAGATGCGAGCACTCTTCAACATTGAAGTAGTACAATGTCAAAGGAAAGTTTGGCATGATAATAGCAACAAGCATGGTAAATTCAAGGAAGGATAATTTTCCCTATTGTTTGATTCAAGATTCAAAGACTTTAAGGGAAAACTAATGACTAGGTGGCTAGGGCCATGCATCATTGAGAAGTGTCATGAAAATGGTTTAGTACAAATTAGAACCATAGATAAAGAAGGAATTCCCTTTTTAGTGAATGGATTTAGGCTCAAGATGTACAATAATAATTTGACAAGGGAGGAATTTATAAACACATTGAAAGCTCAAAATTTGGATGTGATTAACAACAAAGATGCTTTCAATCCATCCAAATAATAAGGATTCATACAGTAACAGAAAACAATTAAAAAAATGAATAAAATACTTAGATGAAAACCTCATTGATGTGTCTAAGACAAATATTTGATTTAAAACCTCCATGGATGAGGTCATAGACTTGAGAAATAAAAAATTCCTCATTAGGAAAACCTCCCAAAGTCTTGATGAGGCAAGGCGCTAGTGAAAACTAGCAATGAAACCTTTTTTTTGAAGAAAAAAAAAGAGAAAAAATGAAAGTATATTATGATGTTTCTATTTTTCAGGTACCAAGGAACCTCATATCCACAAGAATCTACATAAAAAGAAAAGGATTATAAAAATCAACAACAGTGAGATCCTACAAGAATTCCAAATCACCTACAACAATAAAAGAGGATTAAGAATTTCATAAAGTTTTCTTCATATTTAATCATCATTTCCATAATTTCACTTTCCACAAAATCACACATTAGGACAAAATAAACAATTCTTGCTCCCCTCCATTGGTTTACATTTTTCATTTTCCCAAAATTCATTTTTCTATCTTCCTTGTCAAGTAAAAATCAGCTACAAGATGACCTATAGGAAAACACAATATTTCTATAGGATCATATTCAATAAAAGTTAGAATCAAGTTTTCATCAGCATAATTATTTTACTACAACCACATCAACATTATCTCATCCCTAGAGAAGAAAAAAAATACATAAACATTATCTCATATTTTGAATTGTTTGCAAGAAATCCTACAAGATCCCCTGCTTTCTACAAGAAAATCACAATAATGAGTAAAAGCTACATCAATGGATTTTATTCAAATAAAAGACATTCTACAATGATAGGGACTATTAAAATCATATTGTAGCAATGAAAAGTTAAATATTCATCACTTTATCCATCCTATAGGAAACTTTGTTCTTGTAGGTTGACTCCAACATCCTACAAAGCAATTCATATCAACATGCAATCTATACAACACAATCATCAACAAGATAAAATAAATAAAAGTAAAACCCTAAAAGTACTCTATGAATCCATATCTATAATGTATGGTCAAATATTTAAAGTAATAAAAGGGTGACACAAATGAGGTCGTCCTCATAGATCATGTCGGGGGGGGGGGGGGGGGGGGGGGGGGGGGGGTTAGAATTCTTGATATGATTCCTGATAAATAAATGACACATAAAGGTGAGTTGGAAAATCATTCAAACTAAACTCAATATTATTGAATTAAGGTGTAATGAGTATCCATCTATCATTTCAAAAACAAGAGATAAGACCTGATAGGCACGAGAATTTCACTCATAAACGAGAGTGATAAATGTTGGTTACCATTCTTGAGCTCAACTAAAGCGTGAGAAGTATTCAACAATTCAGTGGGACATGAAGTAAAGCTAATCAAAAGGGATTCACGTCGGGAAGAGAACGAGAAAATAAATCTATGGTTTCTATAGGAAAGTTAGCACAACCATAAGGTGATATGAAAAATCATTCAAAGGTGAGCTGGAAAATAATTCAAACTAAATTCAATATGATGAAAGTAAGATGTAAGGAATATACAAATATCATTTCAAAAATTGGAGATAAGGCTCGAGAATTTCACTCATAAGTGATATTGATAAATGTTGGTTACCGTTTTGAAGCTCAGCTAAAGTGCAAGAAGTCTTCAAAAATTCAATGGGACAAGAAGCAAAGAAAGTAAGAAGGGATTCAATTCAGGAAGATCACATGAAAATAACTCAAAGGTTTCTATAGAAAAGGTAGCACAACCAACACGTTCAATTTTCTTCTCACAAGTAATTTTCTCATGGACATTTTTGTTTTATCACTAAAATTGTCTTATAACTACCCTAGCTCACTGATATTTCATGGTCAAATTGCTTGATGACATTATATGGTTGAATTGCTTGCTAAATTTTAATGGTTAAATTTATCGGTATTGGCCACACAGTCCTGTAGAATTAACTTAGTAGAACCATGTCTCTCTCTCTCTCTCTCTCTCTCTCTCTCTCTCTCTCTCTCTCTCTCTCTCTCTCTCTCTTGACCCATTTAACAAATCTATGTTTTCTCAAATACCCTATTCACATTGTCTAAAAATAAAACCTTTGTTTACAATCATCTCATTTATTATATAAGCTTCCTTGAAGAACAGAGCCTTCCCAAGTCATCATAAAATGTCTTGTACCATGCCTTCTACAAGAATATTTCATAGTTTTCCGGAGCTATTTTTTCTCCTATATAGTCCCACCTGTGGAACATACTTTTTTTCCCATACCATCAGTTTTTCAAAACCTAAAAGAACTATCAGAGTACCTGATCAACAAGAGTTCATATTTGAAAAAATAGATTGGGCGACTGTCTCATAACTATGGGAGATGGTTTCAATATGAGGGAACCTATTGATCCTTACAAAATCTATGACAACCCTAATATTGTTGATATTTTTCAAAGGATCCATTTATTGGGTTATTTTGAAAGGTTGAGAGGGTTTGATGATGATATCTCCTTAGAGTTTGCACTAAATTTCCAAAACATTAAAGATCAAGAATACATAATTGCAGTAAGAGGTATGGAAATCAGGGTGGATGAAGCCTCCATTAGTAGAGTTTCCAACCTACCAATGGGTATCCCATGGGACAAAGAATAAATATAGGAGGCCACCAATGCCAATAAATTGGTCTTCCAAAAAAATGAGAAACCCCAAGAAGAAAAAAATGGGATAAAGAGGGAAATCCTTCCTCATCCTTGGTCATAGGTGTCCTACCATATCATCAAGTATATTAATCGTGAAGGGATGATGAACGTAGTATATAACTACCACTTCAGGCTCCTTCATCAATCGAGCCACTATTACAATCAAAAGCCAAAAAACAACCTTATCCTTCCCTACTTCCTCCAATCCTTGAAGGAAATGAGTGTCAAGGTGAAGAGAGGAAAGCATTAATTTTTGGCTCACCATGGGCTCATAAAATTAATAGTGTTAGATTTACCGAGAAAGCTAAAACATATAATCCTTTGGGAAGATTTTGTGGAAATGAACAAACAAGATTTTTTTGAAATACAGGAAGAGATGATGCAAATGAGTAAAGAAAAAGAAGGGGAAGAAAAAGTTGGAAAATATAAGAAATAAAGTAGGCCAAGATCTTCTAGGATACAAGGAAAGAAGAAATTGAAGGTAGAAAAATAAGACAAAGTGGTGGCCAACTCTAGAAGAACTATGGAAACCATCCATCAACCCTGTAAAAATTACAGGTATTGAAATTGTTCATCCAAGAAGAAGAAAATCCTATAGGATAAGGAAAATCCAAAAGTAAGGGAGTCGAAAATTGATTACCCTGAGTCTCTCCACTCCATTTAAATTGATGACATTAAAGACTCCCCTAGTCAAGAGGAACTACATAAAATAAATGGGAAATCACCCCAAAAAGAGACAACACCCGAAGTAGAGAAACTATTTCTAATAGAAGGAACATCCAAGCGAAAAACACTAGTAGATAAAATCCTCTATGCTACTTTTCTAGAGTTGGAAAAGGCTAAATTTGAAGCCATCAAATGGAAAAGGATGGAAAAAGATAGCAAGGGGAAGCGAAAGGAAGATGCCCCCAGGGAATTGGATAAACAACTTCATCATCTACAAGAAAAGTTTCAAGCAATGGCAATGTAAAAGGTAGAGTACAACTAGAAGATTAAGATAAAAAATCGGAAGTTGAAAAATAAGTTGGAAGAAGCTAATAAGGAGTTGGTTATTAAAAATGAAAATATAGAAATAATGGAAGCCTCACTAGAAACCATGGCTAAAGTATCTCTTGAAATGTTGGACTATAGAAAACCAACCATTGTATATGTCTTGTTTCTCAAGGAACAATGGAATAAGCACTAGACTTCAACTCTATCCCAACAAGTAAAATTTCACATTGAAAAACCCAAGGACTTTCTAGACACTTATTAGAGTTGCAGTGTAGAAGAGACAACCAGAATGTGTGAATTTTATTTAAACAACATGGTCCTCCCTCACCCCTATATATGGAATCCAAATCCATATGTAGGGAATGTCCAAATCATGGCCTTTGCATCACGGTTAAGGCATGTAGAAATCAAGGAAACATAATTAAAAATGCAAAAGGAGGAGGAACTTCATGACCCAATTTGGATTAGGGTTGAAGCAACAAAACTAGGAAAAGTCATATCCAGTGACAACATCCTTTCCTTAGATAAGAATGCAACTCTAATCTAGGTAGCAAGATAGGTAGAAGAAATTACACATCTTGAAGACACCTTGAGGCTCTTGGGAGAGGAGGCAACAAAATCCTTCCATATAAGATGACACTCTTTGCCTCATAACCTATAGGTAAGAGAACCTCAATATTGCAATTATCTACAAGTTGCATTTCTCATAACACCTTGGTATAAAGAAGTAATGAGAAAACTCAAGAGAAGGTGGATTGGGTTAAAGATGAATCCCCCTCTCCCCCTTCCAATTACACTAGTAATTGATATAAGTAGAGATAAGGAAGAGGAAGAGTGGGAAGAAAAAATGAAAACCAAGGGATATTATGAACACCAATCTATTACTAGATACAACAATAACAGGGCATTGTACATAGACACAATGAGCATCAATAACAATAGTAATTTCAAGAAGATACAATTTTGTTGCACAAGGGTGTGCAAGATTTTCATTTGTGGGGTATGATGTGACCCAACATTTCCTATCTAAAAGACCCATCACATACATAATTTTGACCCTAATGCACCTAGAAACCTACTTTAATTGACCATGTTTAATAGTAATTGTGGATATGTTTGCATGTTGTCTCATAAATAGTTTTGAGGATGGAATTTAATGAGTAATGGTAACAATTTTGTGTAATACCATGATGAAGTGTATGTGTAGCACAAATTAAGAATGTCAAACTATCCATGAGAGGAGGAATATCCCAACACAAGGAGAGAATTGAGGGCCTTGTCCCTACCTACCTCCATATGCACTACCAATGAATTTATGACCATTAAATGCAGACTTAAACTTGAAATATTTGAAGGATAACCAAGATATTAAAGGAGTATGCATTGCCCCATATTCCATCCTTTATTCTAGGATATAGGTCGAGTTCTAGTTGTATAAATAGACCTCAAATGTGAAGAACAAGGGAGGAAAAACAAAGATCTAAATATTTCATTCTAGTATTTTGTTGAGAATATTTTTCAAGACTTGGAGCTTTGATCTCTGATGTAATAGCTGATACTAGTTTATAAATATGTTTTTGTTTCCATCTCATTAGATTCTTTATAGTTTCCTTATGTTTCTTGGGTAGGGCTCACTCAAGAGGGATAGAGGACCATTGTTTTGTATTCTTTCTTTCTTTTTCATATTATTGTATTGCATTTCATTTTCTTAATCTTTCTCGGAGAATTAGATAGCTATGCACATCATTTTATAACTTTAGTTTTGCACCCATACTTCAGTTGTTAGTAACTTGTAATTTGTATCATGTTTCCTCTAGAAGTGGTTGCAAGTCCATTGGAGTGTTCAAGAGCATATTTTTAGGGTTATGAATCTCATCTACACCTTATTGCATCATGAATTGGCTTTGTTGATAGTTTAGAAGAGGTTAACAAGATTTCCAGACCTCTTCTCACCATCATATAGAATTTCTTGTAGGACTATTATAGTTCCCGTAGGACAGATTTAGTTAAAGTTTCTTGCATTTCTTACTTATATTTTTATGAGGTTAGCGTCTATTAATAAGATAAAAACAAGGTATGATATTGGATCAAGGGTTAGATGAAATTAGTTTCATTTTTTTCATGCAAATAGATTCATCTCTTTTCATGCAATTAAATTCATTTCCTTTCATGCAACATATTAATTTCCTTTCTTGCAATTAGGTTAAGTTTCTCCTTTCAACTCAGTGTGTTTTTTATGCAATTAGATTAGTTCTTATTTCTTGCAGATAAATTAGTTTCTTTTTAGTTCGGTGTGACTTTCATTCATGCAATTAGATCAAGTTTTATTTCTACAATTGGTTCATATTTCCTTCAATAGGTTGTAATAAGGTTTTATGCATTTAATTAGTTCCCTTGATCAAACTTAGACCTAGGTTGTTGTGAGTGCACTCTTGTACACAACACCTCTAAAGTTTGTATGAGCTCTGAGTTGACAACTAAAGTAACAAGCTAAGGAAGCAGTAACATTATTGTTTCTATTCCAAGGCCCACCACTAGTATGCCTTAAATAATCAAGTACAAATCAAATTTCCATGTATATCATGACATTATTGAGTGTATTTATTGGATTCTAACACACTAGCTTCTTACTCTTCATAATAGGTGTGTACTCATAAATCCATCTTGAGAGCATAATTTATTTCACTTCTATTACAACTCAACAATATTATAGCTCATGATTCAAATTATTCCAATGCTTTGGAACTAGTATCACTTATATTTCTCAAATAGTGCCTCCCATGAAAAAATATTGAAGAGACTTTAAAGGTTAGCATACACTCCATGCCATGCGTTGGAAACCATAGAATTTTTTTTCAATGACCTACTAAGTTAGAATTAATGCTCAAAATGCCTCTAAATCTTATTTTGATTATTTTCCATCTGATAGTCATCTCACTCTAGCAAAATCACAATCTCATTCAACACTATCGAATGAGCATATTCCCAAAGATTTCCAGAAATTTCACATGCAAGAAGAGCATAGAATTACTAGGGTGTCCCATTGGAAACATCTAATAGAACATAGGTTATGGTAATCAAGGCATGTCATAGAGATTCAATTTCATAAAGTAGCACCCTGTCCATGCTTTCCATCTTATAGAAGCCATCATTTATCCATACTATGTAATGTTCCCAAGCCAATATTTTTGCTTGGAACACTAACTGACCATTGATTATCTTGTGTTTGTGTGTTTGTTTGCAGGTTGTCTTCTTAAGTTCATCCTTAGGGTTTATATTCAGTTATCAAGCATACATATGAATATTTAATCAATGGAAATACAATATATGACCAGTACACAAGATATGGAACCAAACAACATAGATATGACCTTTATTAATATGATAAGAAAGAACCTGATACAAAGAGGATGCA
>CBVK0102150058.1:0-13798 GCA_900067695.1 Picea abies
GTGGGGATGACTAGACTACTGAGTCTCTCCAAACCTCTTCATCAAGAGGTAGGGGAAATTACATACTAGATAGAACCTTCATCTCAATTGTATCATAAATATACAGTTACCATGAGATGCCATCACAAAAATTCCAATCAAATATTAAAAATTTGTATCATATGAAAATCAAATTTTACACTATGAAATCCTCCACTTAATGCTTGGGCCTCACATGTGGTATAAATTTCCATGTCTAGGACAATTCTACCTACAATCTAAACTTTTTATCAAATAAACAATTATGATTATGTCTGGCTATAACCCTTTCATTTCGACATCCATTATAACCCATGAGATGATCTAAAAATTATACATACAAATAATTCAATCACTTTTAGTTGTCCACATATTAATTGCAATGAAATATCATTCATGCATTTCTATTATGCATTTTCACCTTTGCAACTCTTTGTCTATAAATATAATATGATAAGGTTTGTGTCAACATTCCCTTGTTGCATGACATGATTATTATTTTTATTTATTCTATCGGTATCTAGGTTTAAGCCTCATCCATAGCAATTCCAAACCTGATAAACATTGTAACATATCCTCATCCATGTAACTCTTTGCAACTGAAAATTCACAATTACTATATAACGTGTTATTTATTCCCATCCCTATCTATCCAACTGAGGTTCTCATCCTTAAAGGTCGACTCCTCTATCTCAACCATCCACTCTAAAGTTGGATCTACCTTGACTAGTGGAATGGCTTCAATGTTGGATCCTTCCAATTGTTTGTTATGGATATAAGATTGTACTACACAAATACTAAATCATTCATTTGTTTTTGTGCCTTGATCCATTGCACTTCTTATAGTGTATATTTTCAAATATAGTCCAATTATGTTCAAATTTAGAAGCTTTCCATATTTGGCTCAATAGTATGACATCGAACTTTTGGAGGTTAGGGTTTTTTTCAACCAAAGTTATCCTACCATAAACTTGGTGAATCTATATTTCTTAATTAGATAACCACATTATATCCAAATATTCCATTGGCATTCTTATACTATTGGAGTTGATGAATGATGGAAACTCAAGTTGTATCATAAAGGGACATCCTCTCAATGCATTGGAATACATATTTTGTCAACCTGATATTAGCATGTAAGGACGTAAAAGAAAGCCAGGTTAAAATACTACTGAGTGGCATGCAAGGGTTTGTAAAAATTAAAATTCCACCCAAGGTCCATATTTTCACAAATGATTCACATATTTTCAACATCAAATTTACCCAATCCAAAATTCACTCCCTAAGATTGCAGCGTCAAGACTAGAACTATGTTATGAATATGAAACCTTCCATTTCCTATCTTCTTCTTGAATCTGCAAAATAATTGAGATCATTCAAAAGGGACTACAAAGGCCATTGATAATAATTGAGATCATTCAAAAGGGACTACAAAGGCCATTGATAATTCCAATCTAGTGCACAAGATTAGTACTATGTGGCTAAAATGTATAATGCAATATGCTAATTGTGTGGTGAAATAAAGGAAAGTAGAGATCCAATTATTTCCTACAAAAATGCTTCATAAAATTGAAATGGAATGGAAAGGTCCTTTGTTCAGTGCAAGGCATTGAATCCTTAGATAAATATGATTTCTCTTGGGTCAACACACAAGTGTCAAACCTATAACTAATTTAGATTAAATTTAAATTTCATAATGGCCATTCCTCATCGAATAAATTTGGATATAGATAAATCAAGGTTGAATTATCTTTCAAAACATCTTAGATTTACATTTTGAATTCCCTATTCAAATCCTAAAACCAACAAGCTTGGTATATACAACTGGGTAAATAACTTACAACATACATTCGAAGACCATTAACTATTCCATCTATAAAAAAAACTCATAGCTTCTCCTCAACATGTATCATGACTAACAAGCAGTATTTGCAAGTGGCCATGAGACTAAGAGAACTTCTTGAGTAGCACAATGATTTGATAATTTCCACACTTCTTTTGAATTACAAACCCAATTTTATATCCTACTATTCTATCCACTAGTTTAGCAATGACATTTCCATCTTGTATCCATATTTGCTTTATAGTACCAAATAATATATAATAATTAGGAACCCCTTATAGGTTGAGATTTACTCAAATTGTGGGCACATGATCTTTTTTGGGTCTAATATAACTTGATTGTGAGGCTTGAATAGTTCAATAGGAAGAGAAATCTCACTCCACCATAATCTTCGAAGGGGCCTCAAGGTTTTCCATGAGAAAATCTAAAGGAAAAATCAAGCACTTAATAATTGTAGGTCAAGCATCTATGCTACTCATTTTGGTTCTTTTAACACTTTTGGTAGAAGCATGGTTCATATACTCCTAGGGCTCAAATATTTCCTTTCATTCCATCATCTCATCCAAATCCTTAGCAGTACACAACTATGAAAAAAGTGTCGAAGTTACAACCTACAATAACTCTTAACATGGTATCACATTACCGTTATGTCAGTTTGTTTTTTCTTTAAAAACCACAATAAAAACTAGAAAGTGGAGGTAAGGATATCAATGAAACTAGAGATGGATTTACTTGGGTATATTTTTTTTCCATTAGGATCTTCTCTTACCAACAATATCACTTCTCAAATGATACATTGGTACTAAGAAATAACAGACAAGGTCCTAACATAGACAAAAGAGAAAGCAATAGACACAATCTCTTCATGGCTCGCTGATTGTGTGTTGTTTAGTGGAAAACCCAAGTTGTTGAGCATCTAAATGCCCTGTAAAAGTCTTTGGTCATAGCTATAGTAACAAAATTGATTTGTTTATCCTCTTTCTCTCACATGATGGATAAATTACTAGTGCGATCTGACTCAAATCACAACATCATAGCGAGAGATTTAGCAATTTTAAAGATAATTGAGATACACATAAAATACGTCACAAAATTTACTATTATGGAAATCAACAGTGCAAAATCCCAATGCATGAAGATAATTTCAACATTGTGAAATCCCAATACATGATGAGGAGATTTATCATGCATTGGATTCATGCATGGAAGAAAAGAGACATAATTTAATACCAGAGAATCAATGATCCAATCACACCGAGTGCCACATGCAATCAAGGAGGAACTTGCAACCAGAAGATCCACTTGGTTATCTTTAGAAGGAGCTCATCAATGTTGATATGATGTTCCTTCATAGCCTCATTGAGATTTTTCATCCTGTTACTACATGATGACTTGGGATTAACAACCTTGTGGTTCTATGAGTTGTTTAAGGTAATGAGAATAGCATGGTTATGGGCACATTGCACAAAAAACAATTTGGGGCGATCTTGCTTGTTTTGACATCCCGCATGCCACAAATAAGTTGGCTTGGATTATTGTCACTAAATCTCTTATTTTCCCAAGTTCAGTGTCACCCCATGGAATATTAAAAGAGGTCTAGCATACACAATATATGCAGTTCTAGACCCAGTAGATTCCTTTTGGATAGAAACAAGTTCCAACACAAATCTTCATTCAAAAAGACAAAAAGATTTTAAACTGTGTGGAGCAATAAAATAAAACTACCTCAGATTTGAGTGGGTGAATACTCTTTAGTATTACAGATAGGTCACCATATTATACAGGTAGTGTGACTATATCTACAGGTAGTGTGTTATATCTTTGTTCTATTATACTATTTGTAATACTATCTATAATACTAAAGAGGAGTCACCCATGGGTGACTCCTCTTTAGATTATATTGATGTATATATATTGGTAGATCCTATTGACGAGTTTTCCTGAGTGTGAGGGACACATGACAATTTGTGGATGCCGATGGCATCAATGGACTTCCTTGGACTCCGAATTGATTCAGGGATTGTATTGTACTTGTTTCAGTATTTCATTATTGCACACGTGTGATGTATGATTTATTTCAGTATGATTTATGTATGTAGATTGTTGATATAGTTTTTTTTAGTGGATGCAGGCTTGATGATGCCTTTCTAATCCGACTCACATAAGGAGTAGAGGGGCCATGCACAAAAACCAAACATTTGAGGGAGAGGTGTGGCAGTGTCCCTATCATAGCCTACTATCATGTTAGAAAAACAGGACCGCAGAGAAATAAAATAAAACAAATGTGGAAATAAAACACAAAAGATACAACATACTTCTAGGGTGTAAATACTTCATGGGGTATAAACATGGATGAAATTAAAAGACCTCTAAATCAGGAAGATAATCAGGCTCCACAACCAACATATCACTCTTGTTGTGGTGTGAATAGTAGGTTAATGATTACCTAGTTTGAAAGGTCCACGATATCATGAGGGAGGACTGAGACAGTCATTCATGAAGATTTCTAAGGAGCGTGCAATAAGACAAAGTCCTTATTACTTAGAATCCCTTAGTCTCTCACAAGGTCGACCGAGTGGAGTGTTGACTCCAAGGGTCAAACAAACTTTCAAAACAAGTCTAAGGTGAGTGGCATCCTTGGAGAACAGAGGTGTGTCTTGAAGGGCACTTCACGTAATTAAACTTGAGTAAATAAATCTAGGTGGCCTAGAAAACATTGAAATGATTAGACCTTGTTGGATTAAATAATTAATTAAACAATAGATTATTAATTGAAAATCCTAAAAAGAGTCTAATCCTAAGTCTAAGTTTAATTTGGGGACTAATTAAAATATTAAAAGAATTGAGATAAATCAAATTCTAGGAAAAGGTGAGTAAAATCTAAAGATTGGATAAAATGCACGTGTGTGCATGAAATTAATAAAAAATGATTTTTAAATAGAAATAAATAATAACTTGAAAGGTTGGGTGTACATAGAATAGAATTTTGAGTCAACCTACCACTAGTCTGGCTAGAAGAAGACTCGTAATTCAACTCTAACTAATATCTAGTTAGGAGACACTCTTTAATGAGAAATTGGGGAACAAAGGGACAACTAAGAGAAACAATTGGAACACATTGGGAATTGTGAGGGAATTTGGCTTTTAAAATAAAATAAAATTTGGTAATTACTTGTGCAACTTGCGGAGAGTATGACAAGTGTGTGGGTGAATAATCATAATTGATTTAAACTAAAAATTTAATTATTTGTGCATGAGAATATGTGTGAGTGAATAAATTTTTATAAAACAAATGATGTAGAAGGGAAATGGATCTGACCTTCTCAGCATTGTTATGCTACCAAAATTTTAATGGATTGTGTTTTACTTGTGAGAGTTGGGATACCAAGCTTGTAAAAAAAGTGGAATCTCTTCCTTGTGAGGCAAGTCTTGGAGCTATTGTTGTTGGTTTCTTTTGTGTGGCCCCTTTGTGGCTCAGGGGGATAAGGAGGAATAAGAGTACCCATAGAATTGGCTGGGAGGTACCGATGAAGTTTCGTTAATTAACAAAGAAGAGAACAAAGGAGCACAAGACTTTGAAGGGAATCTTCATTTCACAACATTCATTGGTCCCGATATTTTTATATTATGCATTTATTTGTAGTATGAGTATATTAGTATGTTATATTTGGTATGGCCACTGTAGATTCTCCAGAAAGTTTGAATGTCAATTTGTTACAATTGCTGCCAAACAAATACTAGTTACAGTGTTTACAATTTTCCAATTTTTGTTGTAATTTCAGGCGTTTTCCAAACTCTAAATTTGAGTGGCTTGATCCTCATTGTAAAACTCAAATTATTATTGTGTATGGCCTATGTTTTAAAATTTTTATTTTCATCCCTATTTGAAGTTCGTATGATCGGATGTTTTTTTAGTTGAGATTATCTAAAAAAGATTAATAGTGTATTGTTCTCTGGTAAACTAAGGAATTAAGTTTGAATTTGTATTTGTGGATTCTCTGGTGAATTTTTATGTCAATTCAATTTTGTTTGTATTATGGATCTCCGTTGATTTTTTTTTTAAATACGAATTTATATTGTGTATTCTCTGTAGAATTTGTTGATAATTCCAAAGTTATTAGTAGTGTGGAGTCTCTGTATAATTTGTATTATAAATACAAATTTTTGGGATCGTGGGATGCCTATTTGAATTTGATTATAATCTAAATCTAACAATATTGGTGGATATTTTAAGGACATACCATAACCTTGATCTATCATTGTAATTTTATCTTTTTGGGAAAAATTCGTAGGACCGCTGTCAAGTTGCGAATCTAAGAGATTAGAACTTGATAGTTCACTATTTTTCTTCTTCTATTCTAGAGTTTGACTTGTTTTTAAAACCTATAATACATTATCCATTTTACCTTAACAGTTATGCATGTGACCATGGGATAGAAGCTAGCGTTGGTCCCAAAAGGTGCTATTTGGAGCTCTGAGACTCCAGTGCTCTGAAGGATTCTTCAAATTCAACACTCATTTTCACTTGGAGTGTTACCGGTCGAATTCAGTCATAAGGGGAGGTTGATCGACATTTGTAGGTTTACCCTACCCTTCCACTTTCCTCCGTCAATTATTATGAACTTGATCGGATGGTTGATGGGGATTATCCTCACGTGAGAATCTATAGTGAAGATCTACTCCGGAACTCTGGGCTTCAAGGTTTTCTCCGCATCCTCAACTTTAAACTATTTCACCCGGATCACTGAATGGTCAAAGGGCTCGATAATCTAATGAATTACACTCTCCTTTGATCAACTATTGACATCCACTCTGGAATTCAGGACTCTATGAGTTCCTCAATTTTTTCAACAATGACTCAATTTTTCTGGAGTGTCAAACTACCAAACCACCGAAGGACAAAGGATCAGAGATCTAATGGTCCTCGATTGATTGATAGATATACGGTTGTACTTTATTCTAGGAATTCAAAGCTTTGGGGTTTCTTAGCCTTTAAATACTATGACTCAAACTTATCAGACTGTCGAACTACCGAACCTCCGAAGGACGCAGGCTCATAGATATAATGACTCTCGTTCGATCACTAAATCTATGATTGTCCTTCAATCTGGGACTTCAGAGATTTGGGGTTTTATTAACCCTTATAGGTCATGTCTCAATATAGCCAAAGTGTCAAATCCTGAATAAATCATAGATCTATGGCTCACTCTTATGCAACGATCTACGGTTGGGATTAATTCCAGGCTTCGGAGCTTCGAGGCTCTGCACCTCCCAAAATCGTTAACTGTTCCAAATGTCGAAGTCACTAAGTCTGAAGGACTCAAGGGTTAAAAAGTGCACTACTATAGTATGATAGAACAGTTGTGGGGATTTCGACTCCTCGTGATAATATCCCATCCACTAATTCTTATCAAAGGGATTTCACAATCCTAATGTTCCCACTTGGAACTCTGCATGTGTTTTACCTCCTCAGCTTCACAACTTGTTGAAGTGAAATCCATCGCTCACTTGCACTTCCCTCCTGAGCTCTGGACTTGAATGGTTTCCTGAGCACTTCTTGCGCTTACTTTGTGTATTTCTTCACTATCTCTCCGGAGCTTCTAATATTCTGAAGATTAAGGCCTCCGCACCCTTGACTGGTCTCTGTGCACACCTTTCACTTTTTCTCCTGAGCTTGGGACTTTCAAAGGGCCCGTCTACATACCTCTTTCTTTGACATTGTGCATACTTGGCACTTTGACTCCCATAAGAGAAACTTAGGAACTTAAAACTAAATTTTTAACTCTTTCTCAGAAACAGACAATACACAGATTCAATTTTACATCATCATAGTTTCTTTAGTTCAGAAAGTTCAAACAAGCTTACAGTCTCCTCTCTGGGATGAGATATTTTATCTTCTCTTATTTTCCTCTTTTAAAATATTATGTTAATTCAAATATATACCTAATTGGTTGTACCATGCAGGTTTGTCATACTTATTTCCAAGAAAACCTAAGTAAAGTTTGAAAATGTCATTAATGATAGATTACCTACTTAAGGGTTTTTGTTTATTATTGTTTAAGCTTATTTCATGATGTTATTGAATTTATTTCCTATTCTTTTAATTAGTAAGATATTGAATTATTGCAATAGCATACAGTTGCATTTTGTAGGTAGTGACCACGTTATTAGATTATCTATGTTCTTGAAGAAATTTTAGTTAAGAATGCTGGTAATTATAGTTGAACTTCAAAGTAATTTGAAGTTATGGGAATTAGATACTTCCTTGTTCCTCAGAACAGTCGCTAGTATTGAGACCTTAAATGGTCAAAATCAATTGGATGAACCCTAGACTTGAGCGTTGATTATGTGTCTTTGAGGTCCTAAACTTGCAGGATAGGTTGGGTGGGTAGACATTGTATGTTATATTATGTAATGTGGTAGATCTATAATATACATGGAAGTTGTATCTAATTCTTCTTGTGCATTGAGATGAATGAATTTATAAAGTGTATGTATTAATGGAATATTCTAATGCCGTGTATCACTTGTTCAAATGATGCTTTAAAAAAAAAAAATCTTATTGTTCTCACCTTGTTTTATGTCATAACAGAGGGGGTGTTACATATGATATTAGAGTGGGTTCAACCCTACAACAATGGACTATTACACCTTCCATTGTGTTAACTAAATGATTGAAATTAGATCGCTAATAAAAATATGAAAATTTTCACGCAGGTAATTATGGTTAGAGGACGTAGGGGAAATAGATGACGTGGTGTTGGAGGAATATGTGTGACACCTCCAATAGTACCCATGCGTGAAGCAAGAAAGGTATAACCCCCAGGGAGATGAGCATAATGATGAGCAAGAGCAATTTGTTGTGGGAGATGTGGTAGGTATGATGAGATCCTTCTAGAGGATGTCTGAGACATTGATCAACTGTCTGGATTGAGATGAGGTTAGAGTGCCTGTACCCAATGAGGGTTCTCAACGCACTCCGACTAGTAGTGGTAGTATACATAGAGAAATCGAGAAAGTGAAGTTTCCTGAGTTCATGGGTGCCATGGATGAATTAGACTCTGAGGCATGGTTGGAGAATATGGCAATGTACTCTGCACTTCATGAATACACCTCCAATATGAAAGTATGAATGGCAACCTTTCAACTGAAGGGGAGGGATCTTCTATGGTGGAATACACTCCTACCTCAACTAAACATGGTCGTTGAATATGTTTCATGGGAGTTGTTTGAGGAACGATTCCAAGAGAGATACTTGTCCGAGGAATTCATTGAGAGCCAACTTAATGAGTTCAATTCCTTATGATAAGGTAGTCGTATGGTACTATAGTATGAGGCTAGATTCATGGAGCTACTTAGGTATGCTCCACAACTAAACACAAAGAATTTAAAGGTCAACAATTTTTTCTTCGGCCTTAACTTCAACGTTCGTGCGAAGGTATTGATCTTAATGCCTCATTCATTGTACGATGCAGTTCAGAAGGCCCTCATAGTTGAGGAAGATCTGAACAATGGGGGTCAGGGTAGGACTCCTTCTAGACTGACTAGAACGACCTCATCAGGAGTGCAACAACATCAAACACCAGCCAGAAAGACTTCAGAGCATAGAGATACACCCAAAGGACCTATGTTCTCGACACTGTGATGAAAGAATCCTTAGCAGAGGACTCCTTACAAAGGACCACAACAAAAAAAGAAACGTCATTCTCAACAACAACAATTTAGGCTTGTTCAACATAATAGACCGGGATCACAAACTATTAGGCTAACAACTTCTACTTTGGGGACTAGAAGCATTGGACCGAAGAATGGATGTTGGACATGTGGAGAGCCACATTACCAGTGAGACTATATGATTGAGAAGGCCATAGCAATCAGATCATCAGGGCCCACTACAGTTGGAGATTTGGGTAAGGCCCACAATATACATGCAACAGTGAACAACCGTCAGGCAAAGCACCAGTCCACTGTGCTAGAGACGTCAGGTACAATTGTCGACCAAAATTACAGTATATTGATAGATCTAGGTGCTATAGAGAGATTTATCTCAAGTGCAACATTGAAGATAATTAAGGTAAAGGAAGTCGAGTAGGATGAGTTCAGATATGTAGAAATGGCATCGGGTGCCAAACAAAAGGTTGGAGGAAAGGTTACAGACTGTAGCATTAACTTGGGAGACTTTGTAATGAATGTAGATCTTTATGTCACGTTCTTAGGATCTTGTGACATAATGATTGGTATGGATTGGTTGGAATCACATGATGCGATACTTAATGATTGGTATGGATTGGTTGGAATCACATGATGCGATACTTAACTGTAACACAAAATGGTTAAGTTTGACGGATGATTTTGGACAAAGTAGAGTGATTGTAGGAAGAAACTAGGGAGTGTCCTTGAGGTTTATTTCTTCCCTACAATTGTAAATGAGTATTCACAAGGGATGCAATTTATATGAAATCTTAGCGCTAAATGAAAAGGGTGAGGTGGAAGGACTAGAAAATCTTCATGTAGTACAAGAGTTTGCATATGTGTTTCCAGAAGAGTTACTAGGCTTACTGTATGAAAGAGATTTGGATTTTACAATAGACTTGAAACTTGGAACTGAACCGATATCGAGAACACCTTACTGGATGTCAACGCCTGAATTGCAAGAGTTGAAAATGCAATTGGAGTTGTTGGACTTGGGACTGATATGTCCAAAAATATCACTGTGGGGTGCACCAGTGATCTTTGTTATAAAGAAGGATGGATCGTGGAGACTATGCATTGACTATCATCATTTGAGCAAAGCTACGATCAAGAACCAATATCCATTACCAAGGATTGAAAATTTATTTGATCAAATGAAAGGAGTGATGGTGTTTTCGAAGATTGAATTGAGATCAGGATATCACTAGTTACAGATTAAAGAGGAATATATCCCTAAGATCACATTTAAGACTAGATTTCGACACTATGAGTTTATAGTTTTACCATTTGGATTGACGAACGCCCAGGAGGTGTTCACGATTTTGATGAATGGGGTGTTCTGTGAATACTTGGACAAGTTTGTTCAATTATTTATTGAGGACATACTGATTTATTCTTATATGAAAGAAGATCATGAAGAATATTTAATATTGGTCCTATAGTGTCTACCCGAAAACAAATTGTACGGGAAACTTTCAAAATGTTTCTTTTACCAATTAGAGATTCATTACTTGAGACATATCATATCTGGTGAAGGTATCACTGTGGATCTAGCGAAAGTGGAGGCTATTATGGAATGGATAACACTGACAAATGTACAATAAGTATATAGTTTTATGGGTTTAGCAGGATATTACTGACGATTCGTCGAAGGCTTTTTGAAGATAGCAAATCCAATCATAGAATTGCAGAAGAAGAACAAGAAGTTTGTATGGAATGATAAATGCACAGAAGAATTTCAAAATCTCAAGGAGTTGTCAACGACAACGTCGAAACTAAAAGTCCAAAACATGGACAAAGAATTCTTGGTATGCACGGATGCATCCAAGGAAGGTTTAGGCAGAGTTTTGATGCAAGACGGTCGAAACTAAAAGTCCAAAACATGGACAAAGAATTCTTGGTATGCACGGATGCATCCAAGGAAGGTTTAGGCAGAGTTTTGATGCAAGATGGTTTAGTGATCGCTTACATTTCAAGGAAGTTGAGAAAGAATGAAGAGAACTATGCAACACATGACTTGGAATTATTAGCAATTGTGTATGCCTTGAGAGTTTGGAGACATTATCTGATTGGACATAAATTTGATTTAAAGATAGATCACTATGGATTGCAACATATATTTACATAGAGTGACTTGAATGCATGACAAAGGCATTGGTTAGAATTACTTAGAGAATATGAATTTGAGATTACTTACATTAAAGGAATGGTGAACATAGTAGATTACTTACATTAAAGGAATGGTGAACATAGTAGCAGATGCATTGAGTTGGAGACCATGCATATTCTCGATAATACTACTTAAGATGAATCTTTGAGAAAATATACTAACTTTACAGATAAATGATGAATGGTACAAGGACTTTAAGAATAATATTGTACAATATACCATGATGGTACCTGTTGGTCACAGGCCCATTTTGGGGAAAAGGCACGATGTGGAGGAGAGACACTTGGCATAAAAGCATGCAAGGCACACATGCAAGAAGAAGGGAAAGGAAGACAACTGACATAAAAAGAAGCAGAAGAAAGTGCACATGCAAAGGAGAAAAGTGAACAAGGACAACATGCAAGAAGACCTAATTAGGTTAGG
This sequence comes from Picea abies, assembly GCA_900067695.1. Lineage (NCBI taxonomy): Eukaryota > Viridiplantae > Streptophyta > Pinopsida > Pinales > Pinaceae > Picea > Picea abies. The sequence goes on from CBVK0102150058.1 coordinate 12,147, forward strand.
GTTTTGGTAAGAGAATGTAACGACCGATGAGTCGAGAATAGATATAAATAGACATCTAGGAGGTCTAGGGGGTTTTAGGGTCTTTGATGGTTGTTATGAGTTACTCACATGAGATAGAGTAATAGGTTTGTAACCCAAATATGATATGATACATTTTTGTAAGTTGTTGAGCTATAGGAGGGAGAAGTGACTAGAACTTCAAGGTTAGATCACAGGCTGAGGAGCCTGGTGTGATCTAGTTAGCCTCGTAAAGGTAGAGGAGTCTGTTTTATGAAGGTATGAATGAATTTGTAGTGCGTGCGGTTCCATGCATGACAGAACCATCATAAAATAGCTTTGGAGCCAAATATTTGTGGATGTATCCCAAGAGGGGGTGAACCACAGTAAATCATGTGATGTGTGGAATGATTAATATTGTTTATATATTTTTTGTTAATGGTTAAATATTAGATGAATTCTTTGGATGAAGTAGTTAGATCTCTTGATTTATATGCATGCATAAGGAACAACATAATAGCTAAGATCGATGAATGACATAATATTTATTAATAATTAAATAGAACTCTCAGCATGCACTAACAGATCCCCATTTAATCCTGGACTGCAAGCACTTGAGTATTGCAGTCACCCATTAAGACTATCTCAGGTGAGATTGCACAGTGCAATCTATGTAATATGTTGCCTTCTAGTTTACCAGGAGGGCCGATAGTTTTAGAGGCTTTGTTGGAATCCTAGTAGACCTGAACCTGGTTCAATCATGCTAAAGGAATAACTAAAATAATTAAACCAACAAAATGGTTTCATTGCCGGGACAGAACAACATAGGATTGAGTAGATGGGAACTATTGAAGATCTGCTAAAAGAAGGTAAGATCCGCAGAAGGTGGGTCAAAAGAATACCAAATCGAATGACAAGAAGGTGAGAAGAATGTGTCGCTAGAAGGGGATGTTGAGAACATGGAATACCACAAAAGTAGAGATCAAAATCCAGTTGAAGACAAAGGAGCTAGAGTTTGCACAGAAAGATAACATAAACCCTAGAGTAACACCGCGCAAATATCTTGAGAAGTATGTGTTTACTGATCTGCATGAAGTCTTTTTCTGTGATTTTCCACACTTACTGTAGGAGTGGATATTGAGGTTGGAGGATAACCACGCAACAAACTAGATCTGACAGTTAGAGTGGACCTCAGATCATATTGATTCATTACAACACGTGAATAACAAATTCACCAGCGTAGTAGATTTTTGGCTCGACAGTATTGTAGTAGGCTTTATAACATAATGTGCAATAGATACAATAAAGTCGTACAATGCAACAGAGAAAGAGTTTCTACGTGGGCCTCGAGGAAGGTATATTCGATCATTGTATACTTCTATCAAGATATTTCTCTATAATAAAGGTGTCGTGACAATGTAATAAAACATCTAAACTTCCTTGCGTGCATGGGGGAAGGGGGGAAGAACTGATAGGAAAAGGAGAAATGGAAGGAGAAGTGGATAAAGGAAAGAAGGAGGAATATTTGGACCCAATCATGATGGACGAAGACCATATCAAGCGGATCATGGCGACAACTAGAAAGATGCGTAGTGGAGTACCTTACCAATACAAGGTGAACACAAAGAAGAGAGCCATAGCCACGAGGGAAGGCT
>CBVK0102150071.1:0-19370 GCA_900067695.1 Picea abies
AATCACTTCTAAACTAGCCGACATGATTTTGCAAGGGTGGCTAGGCCACTCACATGCAAGGTGTGGGAAAAAAATACTAAAACTAATTTACAAATTACAAATTGGAAAAAAGAATAAAGATTGCAAGCCCAAGAGACTCTCTTGGGTTGTTTACAATAATTTAGAAAGCAAGAAATGGAAGAGGGTTTTGCACTATAACCTTTAGGTGCTTTCTTGAGCTCCTAGTGGCCAAATTATGGCAGCACCTCCCCTTAGAATGACGAAAACCTACATAAAAAAACAAGTAATGTTTGCTGGAAAATGCTAAAAATCACCTAAACAAGTTAGTTTTGGGTTAGTAGAAAATGCTAAAAATCACCTAAACAAGTTAGTTTTGGGTTAGTATATAAACAAAAAAAATTATGTACAAAATCTGAACTTGGAAATTGATTGTAAAGAAAGATTTAGATGATTATATGTGCAGAAAATAAGTATATAAGAGTTGAAAATTATATTAGAAATTTAGGTGAAGTAAAATGAAGCTTTTGGAATCCACTCCTCCAAGCTTTGGTAACTTGTAAATTTGTAAATCCTTGCTACACAATGAGGCCAAAAGGTGAGATATTCTAAAAGGTCTACAAAATACTTTGCAAACACTAGTAAAAACAAATAACATAAACATATAGCAATACTACTACAGATTTATCCCTAGCAAAATACTTTGCTTAAGGTTTTTCAAGTAAAACAATGTGAGCAAAAATGAACAAAAATGAACAATATTACCTCAAGCAAAGGAAAACACCATACATGAACATCCAAAGAGCACCAAGAATACACCAAGAGAAAATCGAGAGATCCTCCAAAGCTTAATTTTTATTGCATAACAAGTGGCTGCAAATTGCAGTGAGAGAGAGAGAGATTTGGGTAGCATAGGGTTGCAATGAAACTTGATGATAAAATGAGGAGAGGGGGGTTTATTTTAAAGGAGGGAATGATGATAAACCCCCCTTATATGATTTACATGTGTCATTCATCAAAGGAGGGAAGGTCAAGTTAAAGGGGGCACACTTAGGGTTTGATAGGTGCATCATAGAGAAGGGGGATGAATTATGAGGGGGGCGGGGGACCCCTTTCATAGTGTTTAAAAATCTAATCAAGCATAAATGGGGGCACCCAAAGTGTGGGGCCCTTCCTCATCCTTTAATATTTCATAAACCCTAAGTTCATGAAGAAGGGGGGAACCCCTCTCACTAGGGAAACATGTTTTAAGTTGTTAAATTGACTTGGGGTGGTTTCTCCTAAGTGTATTTTCACTTTCCAACTTATGAAATATATTAGAAAACATTTCCCCCTTTCTTTTCTTAGCTTTAGACTCAATTAATTTTTTTTTGTTTTTTTACCTTGGTCAATTATTTGTTGATTTCTGACTAACTTGGACTCCTCGTGGACATTGACCTAGAAAAACTTATCCAATTGAGATGAAACTTGGTCCAAGGGTGTAGAAGTTCATAAACCATTTTTTTTTATTACTCACACCCCTATACAAAATCCTTAAGGACCAAATTTTTACATTTTACATAAAAAATAATAAAAAAATTCCAATTTACGAGAAATTTTAATTATTAAAAAATCCTATCAAAACCTAATGAAATTATGCAATACTCTAGAATAAGTATAGCATGGTCATTTACTACACTTATAGATGTTAAGGACCCACTAGGTGTGATCATTAGAACGCCTTTCACCACTTTGGAGGATTTATTGAGTGAAAAATTCGAGTAATTAAAATCATTGAAAAGCAAGATTAATTACCCCAGGAAAAAAAACACTTGATGAAAGGACTTCCTTAATGATAAAGTCCTAGGAAACTACATCATTAAAACTTGACCCATTCTAACATGATACATTAAAAAATTATCCCATGTAGGGGAGTAGACATTTCGTGGAGAGAGAAAGAAGTTATGGGGGTAGAATTGTCCTGTTGAGCCATAAGTCTTCGAACTTGTCATGGCATAAGGTCCATGTATTCATGGTACATGACATTGAAACTTAGTTGAAATAGGTGGTCAACAAGTAGCACTATATAGTGTTCAAGAGAAAATTGCACATTGAGGGTGCATAGATGGCTTATAGAAGAAAGGTGAAGAATGTGAATTTATGCAAAAGAAAATATTGTGAGGAAGAGGATTTAGAAGAAACATGTGAAGAGATGAGGAAATTGGTGGTTAGGTTGGAAGTTTTGGAGGCAGCCCAAGGGGTTAAGAAAACATTTGGTCAAGAGGAAATATTGAAGATTTTGAAAGAAAATGGAAGACCTCTTACAGAAGAAAAGGCTATGACAATGATGAAATAAGGCTACATCAGTTGCTTTTGTCCCCGACGATGTGTGGATTGTCCACTCGAAACATTGGACATTTCAAAAACTCTTGACACATTTTATATCTAGAAATTTCAATAAGCAAAATAAATATTGTTTCGGAATGGATGTTTTTAAGTAGGCTACTAATCCCTACCATGTAAAGAAATCAGAATTTCTTGTTGAAATGAAAAGGAAAGTGGACGAAGACCCCCCAACAACAAATGAGGGTGATGAAGATAGTGATAGTGGGGATAATGGGGATGATAGTGATGATATTATTGAGTGCAAACCAAAAGAATGTGAGTCAATGGATGATGTTCCTTATGGAACACTAAATTTGTTTGAGGGGGAATATGCATGTAGAGAAGTTAGTAGCAAACAAGGGTTTGCAAATGAAGAAGACACTATCAAGTTGGAATTAATAGAGGTTGAAGGAAGAGTTGGGGATGAAGAATCTAGTGAAGGTGTCTCTATGTTTTTAGGGAAAGTGAGCTTAGAAGAATTGATGTTGTGGATATTAAAGTTGGGGAATTATTTTGAAGAAAATGAGCCCCCCCAAGAGTTAAGTTTGCTTAATCAAAAATGAAAGAAGGTGCAACAGTATGCTGGAAGGAACCCAAAATATGAGACACAAAAAAGGAAAAGGAAAAGTAATAGGATGGGAGTACATGATTTACACCCTGATGAAGGAGATAATACACCCAAGAATGAGGACATGATGGTTGGAAAAGCTTCAAGCTTTGAAAATGCAGTTTGAGAGGCAGCGAATTGTTTTGAAAAATAAGGCTAAGGATGAAAGGATACCATGGAGAACATTAAGCTCCTTAGTTTATCATAACAATGTTGTTAAACCTTCAAAATTCAAAACTAGAGGATGAGCAACATGTCTTTGAGTCCCCGCTCGAGTCAGAAGATGATGATGATGCTAAAACAATTAATTGTAAGCTTGAAGAGGGAGTCTTTGAAAACATGCCCACAAAGGAATTGGATTTTATTGACAATATTTATGTTTGTGAATGTGTAGAGATAGAATAAGAAAGAAAAAGTCATCTTGTTGATGCTGCAAATGAAAAAGAAGATATCAACACCATTATTGTAAAATATGATGAAGACAATGAAAAAGAGCACATCAATATTGTCGTAGAAATTGAAGAAAAGTTTGAAGGAAATGGAAATGGTGATGATGTTGTAATGGGGAAGAAATGGAAACTCATGAAGAGGTTGTAGAAAATGAAATAGAAGAACTCGAGGAAATGGATGAGCAAATGGAAGTGATTAGAATTGAATAAATATATGATGAAGAACTTTTATAAGAAGTGATTCAGATCAATAAGGAAATGAAATTAATTGAGGAGATGGTGATGGAAAAAAGACAACCAGTCTATGGTTGCAAGCAAAGAAAATGATAAATCTATTATTGCAACAATTGAAGTTGAGAGGTCTACAAAAGTATTAGACTACAGAAAAAAATAATAAACTTGAAGAAGAAATAACTATGAAATCTATAGACACTGAAGGCCAATATAAAAATAATATCCATATTAAATGTTGTTGTGAAGTTGAAAGCTTCTATGTCCAAGAGGAGCATAAGCATAAGCATGATAAGGGGGAAGAAGTCCATAAGAATGATGGATAGGAAGTTGGAAACATTGCCATAGCAATAGTAAAACATGACAAGGAGAAAGCAACCATGAGAGTTGCAATTGTAGTTGTCAAGGCTGGAAGGGAAAATGAAGAAGATATGAAGGCAACCCTAACAGTTGTTGATGCAGTGGTCCAAGATGCAAAAAAAAGAAAAGGGGGAATATGGAAGAAGAAATTATTGTTATATTTGACCAATTGTTTTGTGCATATGCAAGGATTGATAGAAGCAATGTTAGGATTACAAAATTTGAGAAAGAAGAGCACTACAATGAAGTGCTAAAACTACTAAATTATAGCAATAACAAAGAGGAGATAATTGAAGATGGAAATGAATCAAAACTTAAAATAGCAGACATGAAAAAAGAACAAGGTCTTGACACAGATTCAATTGAAGAGGATGAAAGGCATGCCAAAAGATAAAGTAATGATGTGTAAGTTGATTATGAGAAGAAGAATGAATATTATAATGTTGAGGATGAAGGAAACAATAATAGTAAAGTTGAAGATGATGATAATGAAAATGAAAATGGAAATGACGATGAAAATGATAAAATTGATGATGAGGATGATTGTGGAGATGAAAATGATGATGAAAATGATAAAAATGATGATGAAGGAGACCCTTGTAGTTAAATGTAAGTAAGGAATATTGGGAGGAAAATATGTTGAAGGAATTGATGTGCTATAGAATACCATAAAACAAAATAGTTATCCACTATTAGTTAGTTGGAATTTGTTTTTTGGTGAGGTTGATATGAAGAAAGGAGGTGACGTGAGTAGTAGGTGGGACCTTGTTGTATGCATGCAATGTCAACATGAAAAAATAAACGTATGGAGTTGTATTAAGTCAAATTTGGATCCATTTTTCTCCATGGGATTTTTATCTACAGAAGAAGAAGGCTCAAGGAGCCCTAAAATGATCCTTAAATGCATATTGTAGAACCAAAGATGGTACAAAGACTGACATTGATGAAATAAAAAGAGGAGGGATAGATATGCCTGTGTATGTGCTTTTTTTCGAGTTTGATGTAGGAGTGTTACAAATAGCATTTTGAATCATAAGGACTGGGGGATGAATATGTTAGCCTCTTTCCCTCTTAAATGTCTCCTAATCATCAATCTAGACTATGTTGAGTCCACAACACATCCTAAAATTCCAAAATTTTTGGGTACCTTTTTTTCTTTGATTTAGCAAGTAAGTTTTGGATATTTTTTAGGTTAGATGATTTCATATAGTTTTAGCAAGCATATTTATACCTAAGAAAAGCTAAAGTGTTATAAGTCTCTGAGCCTTATTTTGAATTGAAGAGGTTTATATCGACGAGTTCCGGTCACTTATACCGTTGGACCAAATCCAATTTGTATTGTTTTGGATATTTTTTAGGTTAGATGATTTCATATAGTTTTAGCAAGCATATTTATACCTAAGAAAAGCTAAAGTGTTATAAGTCTCTGAGCCTTATTTTGAATTGAAGAGGTTTATATCGACGAGTTCCGGTCACTTATACCGTTGGACCAAATCCAATTTGTATTGTTGATATGAAGCCAAGTGATGTGTTGGAAAGAAAGTAGGCATTACACATTAAAACAAAGTGAAGAAAATGTACCTAAACAAAGTGGAATCAAAGTGTTGAAGTATGAAAGCGAATTTAGGGCATTGAAACAAAAGTGAAGTGAAGGAGTCAATGCAAAAGTAAGATGCTTGTGTCGTTTTCAAAGAGGTATTACACGTCTATAAGTGAAATTAAAGCACTGATTTGAAAGTGAAGAGCAACCACCGAAAGGTATAATAATTCAAAGTATAATCTTCTTTCCTATGATCAATCGTTGGTGATCACTTCACACTTTGTTCAAACTGAAAGTTAAAAGAGGGAAACAATCATAGATTATTTCCAAGCCAATGAAAGGTTTCAATGGGTTATTTAGACTTTCTTTTGTAGTAGATTAAAAACCCAATCAATGACACTACCTTGCATAATTTTTGAGATGCTATAGTATCACTCTCCAAAACTCACTTTACGATCACTAACGAGTAAAACTTGACAAAGTGGAAAGTTATTCATATTGACTATTTTTTAGCTTCGAGAGGTATTCCCACTAGGGGCCATGGTGTCAGGAATGTGGGAATCTTTGTTGGCACCAGATCAACTTTTAATTTAAGTGAAAATGGCCTTGGAATGAAGCTAGGACCTCATGGGCAAGTTGATGGGATTTGTGGGCTTGTGTTGGGGTTTTACAACCACAAAGATGAATACAATATTCTAATTAATTGTTGAGTTTAGAAGGGGTTCCGCACCCACACACACACACATGCAAAGAATATAACACATACCCAACATGCTCTAAGAAGACTGTCACACAAATTATCTCTTCCAAGAATCATCCAAACTCTCAACTAGCTACAACTTCTCAACCTTACTTTCTTTTCTTGCCCCTTTCACACCACTTCCTCTTTCTATTTATCAAGTTTCCATACCCCCTTCTCCAAGTCTCTTCAACCACCCTCATTAATAGCCATCAACATCCCCATCTAGATTTTTGGGAGAAGTAAAAAGAAATATTAAAATATTAGTTGACTTACATAAAATAACAATATGCTTATAAATACAATTTGACAATTGTCCCAAAAATTTATGACAACTTACAATACTTATTTAATTCATCATACCAACCGGCATTCATGTCAATGAGGGTATTTAATTCCACTAGATATTTATGTATGCAATATAGTTTACATCATCATTATTAAACCATTAAGTAAATAATTAATAACCTAGTTTACTAATTAATACATCAACTAATTATACTAGTGTACATGTGCAGGGTATGTATGCGTAGCTAGTGGAAACATAGCTTTCACATGTACAAATGATAAATAATCATTGCCTCTAGTGCATAGTTCCTGTATGATCAAAACAAGACATGCAAGACAACAAATCAAATAAATGCACAATTCAGTAATCTTAATGAAAAAAATTACAATAATTCATCAATAATTGACCATCACACTCAAAATATTACAAAGAGAATCAAAATGAGTGTTTTAAACATGGTATGAACCAAGTTAGGAAATAAGTGTGGCACATCTAACTCCTAAACAACATTCTCAACTAACTTTGAATCATTCTTCCTCCCTAACTTAGTTCCATCTTCCACATCTTTTCTTTTCCTCTACTAGACTATGTTGGAGCTCAACTATTTTGACCTAATTCTAGATAGAACTCATAATTGGAAGTGTCATATAACTTGACCAAACTTCCCCATTAGGAAACTAGTAGTTGTCATCACACGTCTAGTGGAGTTTGGCTTAAAACAACCCTCCCACGACTCTAGGTTTCAGGGAATAAACAATGGACAATACCTCCACCCACCCTGATATAACTAGGGTCAAGAAGATACTCGGTGGGAAATACCACCACCCTTTCTGATAAAACTATGGTCAACACCCTATATAGATCCATACAGTGAAACTACTATCCTTAGAGTCACGTCATCGAACGACTACTTTGAGAAAGCTATGCATCATATCAAAACCACACTTACTTCATATCATAGCCATATTTGAAAGAATAAATTAGGTCATAAGTAAAACTGATAGCACACACTATCTTCTTAATTTCCGTGACATCCACGTGTGACATTACCTCAACACTACAATCATTTGGCTCTTACATAGCTCATCGACCTGTAGGTTAGCTTGCCAACACTCATATCCATGTAGATACATCACAAATTTCATATTAGAATTCATATTTGTATTGACATTCAATTAAGAAATGTATGCTTATTTACACCATGTCTCACATCTATTATACATTCACAACATAATTTTGAACTAGTATCCATGAACTAAAATTCCACATTTAAATTTGCATATTTAAACAAATCACATAACTATCATTGTCATGAACATATAACAATAAAATAATATTATGCAACACATAAATATGTTTAGTTATACACATCTCAATTGTGTATATCAGTCTAAATGAGCTAAAATAGTTACTAAGCAACATTAGGGGAATTTTGAGGTAAAAATGAGCCTCACAACAAGAAATGTACTATCAAAATCAACTTTAAAAGAACCAATATGTCAACATGATGATGTCAACCATAAGGGTAAGTACTTTTAGAGGAAAATGGAGAAACTACTTTTTCTCATTGTATTTTTTACTTATCTCCTTATAGGTTTACTCAAATTTCAAGTGTAGGAACTCATTGGATGAGGAATTAAATTGTGCATCCATTGAGTACCCATTATGCATACTTTTGATAGACCCATTATAGGATAAACTGGAAATACATGAAAGCAATCCTGTTTCTTGAAAAAACACTTTTATTTTTCATGTAGTTCTAGTTTGTCAACGTGGGTCTATAAAAAATATGCAAAGTGGGTACTTGTTGGATGGAAAATTTAATTTTGAAAGCAGTGAGTTTCTACACTTGAAATTTGAGTAAAACTACAAGGATAAGTCGAAAATACGATTAAAAAAAGTACTTTTATTTTATTATTTAAACTATTATTTTATTATTTCCCTGAAGAGGCCCATTTCAGACCTCAAATTCCCCCTAATGTGAATAACTGAGATGAGTAAAATCAAAGTTCTAACTGCCTAAGGCCAAAATATGGGGTGTTACATTATGGCTAGAGTTAAGCAGATATTTGAGTTGACATTCAACCTTGACAACCTCAAGGTAGGATACATGACAAGAAAGAGAGTTAGGGAGAGTGATGTATGGAATTAAGTCATTAGATTGTTCAATATTGCATGTAGGAGGCATCTCAGTAGGTAAAGTAAAAACATTAGCAAACTCATCAATCAATGGAAACATATTAGAGGAAGGGGACTACATATTATTATTAGCTTTCATAGGGTGGATGGTGCATAAGGATATACATTTATATAAGATGACTTAATAGACAATGCCATTCTCAGAGATAATAGGGGCCGAGGAAATGCCAATAGATTTAAGTTCATATATTTTACTATACTTGAATAGCTTACAAGTATTGTGCCCATCATCATACAAGGATTGGCATTAATGCTTGTACAAAATGCCCAATAATAGGTTCAAAAAATCAAGAGGAGAGACATCATAATGGGCATTGTCATGAACCAATGGAAAAGGTAACAACACCTCATCGATTTACCAAAAACCAAGGGCCATATTTTTGGACCTAATCCAAATGTCAATGGGAAGGGTGCAAGGTAGGGGGTAGCTATAATCATTTGAGGAACTCATGAGAAATGAGGTTCTCTTGGATCCCATTATCAAGAATGAGGGTATCCAATTGATCTCTGACTTGAAAATTATGTAGAAATATGAGGTCATCAATGAGATGGGATAGATCCCTAGATATGAGAAGTAGTAAGGGATTTGCATAGATAGGATTGTCTAGTGAAATGACTGAGCTAGTTTCTTATGTCACTGAGTAGAGGTGAGGGAGTCTATAGTAGGACTAGGTTGCTAATTGATAAAGAGGGATTTGGAAACACCTTAGTGTTGGAGAGCTCTACACATGGTAGTAGAATGGATCTTCATCATGTAATAGGTACACCATGTTGAATCTTTTGTAGCTTCAGGATTTATTCCCACAAGAGGACATGGTGTCAAGCATGTGGGAATCTTCTTTGGCACCAGATCAACCTTTTTTTTAAGTGAAATTGGCCTTGGAATGAGGCTAGGGCCTCATTGGAAAGTTGATGGGCTTTGTGGGTTTGTCTTGGGGTTTCACACCCTCAAAGATGAATACAATATTCTAATTAATTGTTGAGTTTAGAAGGGGTTCCTAAAATCACTCATAAGACTCCTATATAAGGAAATGAGATATTGTGACAAATCTCATTGTGTCATTATGGAGTTAGCATAAGTGAGAATGCACTTGTGTTAGGAGATTGGAAATTTCAACAAGCAAAATTTTGCAATTGTGACAAATTTGACCTAGGGTTCTTGGTGTTTTCTATTTCTGTTTCAACCAAGGAAGGATTTTGATTTTCCCAACCAAGAGAGACCACACGTGTGAGAAGAGGAGAAGAAGTATCCATACAGGGGGAGAGAGAAAGGCCACACATGTTGGGAAAATAGTACGAACAGGCTACACGTGTGGTATGGAACTGTCCATACAGTCACTCGTATGAATGGCGTACAACACTGAAGGACATGGAACATGTGTGGGAGGGTTTCTAGTTCACACATGCGAGTTTTGGGCAAGTACAACAGGTCCATACAACTATTGTCAGCAGTCATACGACTGACATCAGCAGGTCGTACAGGTGGTAGCTGCAATAGATTTTTGGGCATAAATTTTTTGGGTATTTTGTTCAAGTTTGGTTTGCTGATTTTTGTTTTTTAGAGGGTAAGGTTCTCCTCAATTTTTGGTGAATTTGTATCAAAAGGGAGGATTGTTTTTCCGCCAAAAAAAATTCTGAATTCAACATTTACAAAACATAAAATTTTGTGTCTCAAATGTGTGGATGATTTTTCTCAGATCTTGATGTTTCCACTATTGTAATTTGTTGTCATAATTTTAGTGTAAAATTATTCAGTGATAACAGCTGGGGTTTGCTATCGTGATGCAGGACCCCTCTCTCCTAGGGGATGCATGACCTCTTGGTCTAGGATCATTCAATAACTGGAGTCAGATCGACTCTTTGGGCCTCTACTAGACCCACAAAACCTTATCCACAAGCCTCTAATTTCTTCCCGTGCTCGAAAAAACTGTGCAGGAAAAAATGCTCTCTTTGTATTAACATGAATGTCAATTACAATATGTGCAGGCTCGGACTACAACAAAGCCTGGGCTCTTCTTTCCTTGGCATACAATGACTTTCTATCAACTTCCAACAACCTCTGTTGGGCATAGGCTACAATGATTTATACAAGAGGGGCTCATCGAGCCTTCCCTCGTCTGAATCGGATCTAGATCAACCTATCATCAGCCATTAAAGGTGACTCTATCCACAGCCTATACAAAGGAAATGACTCATCTCTACTCAGCCTTACAACATTTAATTTCTTTAAATTACATTTACTTTTAAAATTCAAGGGAAAAATGAAAGGGTTGGTGCCTCTCTCCCTTCTTGAATGCACTCTAATGTGTTGAATAGTTGGCTCATGCTTAGGTGGAAAGGATGCTCCTGCATCATACTCCACTGTCGGGAAAATCATGAGCTCTAGCTCATGAGCTCCTCTACTCTGTTGTTGAAATCCTCCTAGATCCCAAACTTCTCTTTGGAGTTGTTCACCTGCTCCTCTACTTTGTTGTTGTTGTTGTTGTTGCTTCCTTGCTAGTGTTGCAGGTTCTCGTCCGCTCAACCTTTCCTTGCTGATAGTCTCTTGTGTTGATCTCAACATCAACTCTCTAATCTCCTCTATCACCTCTTCTAGATTCTCTATTGGTTGGCTCTCCTTACGCAGTCTTCTCTGTTGCACTTCCTCATGTTGATCTAAGGGAAGATCATCCTAATTTTCCATGCGGTCTTCATCTCATGTGGCATTGACTTTCCACTTTACTACAGCTTCCAATTCTGCAGGCTCCTTACTAAGTTGTTTCTTATCTATATCATTTGACAGATTAGATTCTACCAGTTCTATTGTTGGTACAACTACAGTTTCCTTCAGCTACTCCTCATGTTGGCATTCTGCTCCAATCTGCATGACTGTCTCTAGGCAACCTCCTTCTAGTTCTGGACTATTCAACCAATCCTCCAGCATCTCCAACTCTTTCTCCCACTGAGTGAGCATCTTATATGCTCTTCTTGTGTCGGGGCAGACTTCAGTATCTGCTTCATCTCCTTCATGACAGTCACAGTTGGTTGTCCTTTTGTTGCATCTGCAACACATATGCTAGCCTCTGCTTGGCTAGTTGGCAGGAATATTTTGATTCCCCCAATGATCAGAACACACCTTGGCTAGTTGGCAGGAATATTTTGATTCCCCCAATGATCAGAACACACCTATGATCCTCCTCCATCAACACTCCTTGTTGATCCAAACTCCTAGCTATGTTCTTGAGACTCTCGGACAATCTCATTTTATCTCCCTTGCCCACCTGGAAATTTGGGATTTCACTCCTGCACTCCTAGCAGTCCATGAGATCTTCAGATGATTTCCTCTCATTGCCCACCTGGAAATTTGAATCTTCATCACTGTCCTCCTGGTAGTTCATCAAATCCTCCATTGATCTCATATCATTTCCCACCTAGAAATTTGGGAATTTATATATGCCCTCCTGGCACTTCATGAGATCAACAGACCTCACTTCCTCCTCACTGAGGTTCTCCCCAACTTCTGGCTCACAAATGTAAATTATTTTCTCCTATATGTCACTAAGGGTTTCAACTTCCCTCAACCACCTCCTCAACACCTGTTGCTGCCTCTTGGAAAACAAATTTTGGACATGTCATTTTACTCTATGTTTCATTGGCCATTCGTACCTCTAGCGTACATGTGCTTCCTACTGGATCTTCAACGTTATCATGTCGAGCTATACTCTCACTTCTTCGAGCTCTTTGTCCATATTTTCTTTGCTTTTCTGCTAGTGATCCTTGCCTTGACCAAGCTTATGGCCTTCAGTAGTCATTTTCTTTCTCTGAATTTAGCCCACCTGGTTGTCTGCTTGACTGCTGTGAGTTTGCAACAATCCCTTACACAGAGCATCAACACTCTGCCTCCCTTCACTTGCTATCTACAAGAGAAATTTTAGCTTCTGACACCACTTTCTGGTATCAGATAGAACCTTTTCCTAGGCTCTAATACCACTTGATGCAGGACCCCTCTCTCCTAGGGGTTGCAGACCTCCTGGTCTAGGATCATTCAGTAACTGGAGTCGAATATACTCTTCGGGCCTCTGCTAGACCCACAAAACCTTATCCACAGACCTCTAATTTCTTCTCGTGCTTGAAACAACTAACGAGGATCTTCGCGATACCACAAAACCTCCCGAGGGATCCTGTGCCAAGCTATGGGCCAAATCTGTTTACACCAGACGATTTTGGACCTTTTCCTCCTCCTGGTATAGGTTTGAATTCACCTGAACCTCTCGGGTTCTTCTCCTAGATTCTCGTGCCTTCAATTCTGAATCTCAGGCTTTAGCCCCTTTTTCCTTCGATGACAACTGCATGGGACCACAGGCTATGACCAGGCACTTACTCAAAGGGCACTTTGGAGCTTCGACTCTAGGCATTTTCACTTCACGCTACAATCAATTCTTTCGAAGGCACAATCTTTCGAAATGACTTTCTAATAGAGTGAACCTCCATCCTCCACATGTCCCCTTGCCAATCGACGGTCCATGCTCTCCTTTAAGATCAACAAACCACAACAACTTTGGGCTCTGGTGCTTCAGCAAATTCTGAACAACCACTACGTGAATCCTCCGAAGTACGTGATCTTCTCACACCTATCCACTTCTGATGGACGGCTTGGATGTACTTCGACGCTCCGGCCTTCGGGAGTTCTGGCTCCAAAAAAATCTGCTTTCCTATGGAGTGAATTTTCTCCAAAGTGGCAGATCTTCCTCCATGTGTCCAAGCAATTGACCGTCGACTGAGATCTTCTCCGCTACTTCGGGCTTCGACAATTTTCAAAGCTCAACACTTCAAATCCTCTAGAGTGCCTCTCCTCCAGATTCTTCAAATCCTCTAGAGTGCCTCTCCTCCAGATTAACCATCTGCTTCCATGTGCCTTCCTACACCAATGGCTAGGATATACTATGGTACTTAGGGACTTTGATGAGTCCACTCTCCTGTGCACTTAAAAAGGATTAAAGTCTGTGCACTTTGCCTGGATCCAATGGTTGTTGGTCCTCCACACTCAGATCCAATGGATAGGATCTTCTCCTCCTCTGTGCACTCCTTATGAGGTATGGATGTAGGATTCAACGATCCATATCTCTTCTTGTAGCTGATCTGACGACAGTTGTCGCTCCTCCTCCTGAGCTTTTGCTTTCTCCCGAATTGGAAGAATTTGTAAGTNNNCTCCTCCTCCTGAGCTTTTGCTTTCTCCCGAATTGGAAGAATTTGTAAGTATTCAAAGGTTTCAGCCTTTTAATATTCTCCTCCGAGACCGGCTACTTGGATTTTTTCTATGCTTCTAAAACGTTATCTCTCCTTGATATTTTCCAACATAATTTGACCTCGGCCCTGGCACACACTTATGCCTTCATTTTGCAAACTTGCACTAATTTTCTTGAGCCTTGCAGTTGCTCAAATTTCTAAGGGACTCGACCCTCTGCTTCCTCCAAAGGAATTCTTGCACCCTCCTGGCACTTAATGCTCGTCCTCCTGAGCTTATGAAGAGTTGAAACACTCCACTTCTGGTGCAAACTTGCACTCGCTCCTTGTACTCCTTGTAGAGCTTCTCCCCCAAAGTGTTCAGCAACTATGTTTCCTTCAACTTCTCCAACACTTCAGAAGGTGTTGGTTATGTGCACTCTTTTCACCTTCCCAAAGCACACTTGCAAAGCTCTTCCCCAGAGTGTTCAGTAACTCTAGTGTGTCTTCACTTGGAAATCTTCTCATAGAACTTGAAACAGAGTTCTTGTGCACTCATTGCACTTCTTGCAGAGCTTCCTCAAAGTGTTCAATAACTCTGGTTTTCCTCGACTTCCTCCAACACTTCAAAATGTGTTGGTTCTATGCACTCGTTGTGTCTTCTCAAAGCACTCCTTACTGAACCTACAAAGTTTTCAAAAACTTTGTGGTGTCTTCTCCTTGACACTCTTCTCTCCAAACTCGAAGAGAATTCTCTTGTGCACACTTGCACCTGCTCAATGCCCACCTGGAAGAGCTCTATAGAGTGTTCAACAACTTTGTCTTATGTTCCTTCTCTGCACAGTTTGTCCTCCAAGGTGTTCATTAACCTTGAGGCTCTTCTCGAGTCTATAAACTATTCTAGTGTGCCCTCCCAGCACGTTCTCTTCTAAATTCAATTTGAAATTCAGATGTGCACTCCTTGCACTGGCTCACAAATTTCTCAATACTCTGTCATGCACTCCTTGCACTTAGCCTAAAAGGACCTAGAATAACCCAACAAACTCATAGACAGATAGTGGATTATATATTAACCCTGCAGATGGAACCTATTCATACATCTACAGCATTTGAATACACATTGACAACATTCATAAACATACACAAAACACACACAGAATCTTATGCAAGAAAAATTTCTTTATTTGTATTAACATGAATTTCAATTACAATATGTGCAAGCTCGGACTACAACAAAGTCTCGACTCTTCTTTCCTTGGCTTACTATGATTTTCTATCAACTTTCAGTAACCTCTGTTGGGCATACACTACAATGATTTATACAAGAGGGGCTCATCGAGCCTTCCCTCCAAACTACACTAGTGGTGTCTAATCACCATCAAAACACTTATCTATTGAGGCTTATTAAAATAAATGGAAATCTAGTCTGAATCGGATCTAGATCAACCTACCGTCAACCATTAAAGGTGACTCTATCTACAACCTGTACAAAGGCAATGACTCGGCTTTGCTCAACCTAAAAACATTTAATTGCTTTAAATTACATTGAATTTTTAAATTCAAGGGAAAAATGAGAGGGTTGGTGCCTCTATCCCTTATTGAATGAGTGTTGATGTGTTGAATAGTTGGCACATGCTTAGGTGGAAAGGATGCTCCTGCATCATATTGAATCATTAGGAAGTAATTTTCAGATATGAAATTAGTCACATAGGTTGCATGTGAAAATTGACATGGTATCAGAGCTGAAGGTTTGAAGGAAGAGAGAGAGCCATCTAGTGAGATACACTTGTTGTTGCATATTTTTTGTTTTTTTTCTGGGCAGGTCACCATGGTAAACACTTTGAAGATTGAGGATAGGTTGGAAGGGGAAACTAAATTCCATATTTGGAAGGCTAGGGTTCTTCTTTTGGAAGAGAATGACCTCAATGAGTATATTGAGGGTGTGGTTGCAAGTCCTATTGATCCACAAGAATTGGTAGATCACAATAAGGAAGTGAAGGCCAAGCGAGTGTTGTTAGAATCTGTAAATGATCACTTGATTCCTCACATTGATGAGAAGACATCTTCCAAGGAAATGCATGATTCTTTGGTGGGTCTATACCAAAACGAGAATACAGGCATGAAGTTACATTTGAAGCACCAACTTCAAATTATTAAAATGTCCAGTGAGGACATTGTTGTCATCTACCTTATGAAGATAACTCAAATCCTTGATAAACTTGCAACCATTAGTGTGAAGGTTGAGGATGTTGAGTTGGTAAATGTAGCATTGAAAGGTCTTCCTAGGTCTCGGGAACCATTTTTGCAGGGGATCTGTGCACAAGAGGTGTTACTAGGGTTTGATAGACTATGGACTAATTGTATCCAGGAGGAGAGTTGATTAGTCTCTAGGGATGGCTTGGATGGGTTGGTGAAGAGAAATAATGATGAGAACTAGGCCCTTGCATCCCACACTAGGAGGGGAAAAAGAGGTTCTCTAGGTAGGATTTATCCCAAGAGAGAAACATATCTAGAACAAAGACGAAAGAAGGATCTTAGTAAGATTAGATGTTTTGAATGTCATGATTATGGCCACTATGATTCACAATTTCCACATTGGAAGGGAAATTGAAGAAGGAAGTAGACATCAACAACATAGGTTGATGAGGTTGCAAATAGGTTTCAGAGGGATATATTGTTGGTTTTCGCCCTTTCAAGTATAGTTTCCAGTAATGAGACCTGTTTGGTGGATAGTGGATCCTCTTTCCATATAACAGGTGCAAAGGAGTTGTTTGACAACTTCATAGAGACTGGATCAGACTTGTCTGTGGAGCTTGGTATGGGAACCAAGCATGCATTACGAGGATCTGGTATAGTATGGTTCTGATTGGAGTCAAGAGAAGTGTTGAGAGTGTCAAATGTATTATGGGTACCTGAGCTCAAGAGGAGTGTACTCTTAGTCTTGAAGATTGAAAAGAAGGGCTACCATATATTGTTTTGAGATGGACATGTATTATTTGTGCCCAAACGATCTAGCTTCATATCAATAGTAGTTCTTGGAGTTAGAGAGGGTAACTTATATAGGTTGAGGGAAAATATTATGTGAGCTATAACAAGTTGTAGTACTGATACAAATGAGGAGCAAAAAACTCCACTAGTGGTGAAGCAGGTAGCTCCACCAGTAGTGTAGGTTTAGAGGAAGCAAATAGCTCCACCAGTGGTACAGGCTTAGAGGGAGCCATAGTTAAGAGGGAGTTATCCCTTAGGATCCATTAGGGAGGAGCAGTCTCCCATGACTATTTAGAGGAATTTGGACTTCAAGGGGAGTTATCAGACTCAAAGGGAGCATCACTCATCCAACGGAAGTCTACCTACAGGTACAGGTGGAAGAGAGGAATCTTCAAGCATGTGTCATGGGATGAGGAGGTTGAACACAAGGCTCTGAAGTAGGAGGCTTCTAAGAGAAATGTATCCTTCATGGAGGAACCATTTGTTACAATAGGATTTATTTCAGTGACTGTCAGAGCAACCAGTCAAGAGGACTGGAAAACAATATTTGCTTCAGTGATCGAGGGAGTAGCCAATCATGAGGATTGGGGAGAAATATTTTCTTCAGTGACAGAGGGAGCAACTAGTCAGGAGCATTGGAGTGTAGTTGTGGTAGCATATGCAGTACACGAGACAGAGTCACTTCCATTGTGGGAGACTGAGGGACGTTCAAATGTTGGAGGATGGAATACCTCCCTCGTTAAGAGGAAGTGTTGAAGCTTTTGTAGCTTTAGGAGGTATTCCCACTAGGGGCCATGGTGTCAGGAATTTGTGAATATATTTTGGCACTAGATCATCCTTTTGTTTCAATGAAAACGACCTTGGATATAGGCTAGGGACTCATGGGCAAGTTGATGGGATTTGTGGGCTTGTGTTGGTGTTTCACACCCACAAAGAGAAATAAAATATTTTAATTAATTGTTGAGTTTAGAAGGGGTTCCTAAACTCATTATAAGACTCTTATATAATGAAAGGAGAGATTGTGACAAATCACATTTTGTTATTATGGAGTTAGCATAAGTGAGTGCACTTGTGCTAGGAGATTGGAAATTTCAGCAAGGGAAATTCTACAATTGTGACAAATCTGGCCAAAGGTTCTTGGTGTTTTCTTTTTATGTTTCAGTCAAGGAAGACTTCTGATTTTCCCAGCCTAGAGAGGCCACACATGTGAGTTCACACGTGTGAGAAGAGGAGGAGAATCATCCGTACAGGAGGAGAGAGAAAGGACACATGTGTGAGTAGATTTGGCATGCCATGCGTGTGGGTAAAATAGTATGGATAGACCACACATGTGGTATGGAACAGTCAGTATAGTCACACATGTGACTTCCATATAGTAGAAAAGGACACGCTGCACATATGGGAGGGTTTCTAGTTCACATAGGCTAGTTTTGGGCAGGTACAAAAGGTCTGTACAACTGATGTCAATAGTCATACGACTGACGTCATCAAGATGTATATGTGTCAGTTGCCATAGATTTGTGGGAAAAAAAATTCGGCTATTTTGTCGAGGTTTGGTTTGCTGATTTTGTTTTTTCAGAGGGCAAGGTTGTCCTCAATTTTGGTGAATTTTTATCAGCATGGAGGGTTGGTTTTTCCCACAATTTTTTTTCTAAATTTTACATATATAGAACACAAAATTTTATGTCTCAAATGTGTGGATGATTTATTTCAGATCTTGATGTTTTTGTTGTAATTTTCTGTCATATTTTCAGTGTAAAATTGTTCAGTGATAACAACTAGGGTTTACTATTGGATCACTAGGAAGTAATTTTCACAGTGATAACAACTAGGGTTTACTATTGGATCACTAGGAAGTAATTTTCATATCTGAAATTAGTCACATACGTTGCATTTGAAAATTGGCAATCCACGACCATCAATAACAAATCTAATTGTCATTAATTTGTTGATTTGATGTCCCATCGACATTAACTTTGGATATTTAGGGGATCCAATTGGGCTTTATCTAGATTTGGTAATCATAGTGTCATATTTGGGTAATAAATTTGAATCTGGTTAATCGACTAAAGTTGAGTGTTGCCTAGTATAATTTCTTCTATGAGAGTTTGGTCTGTTAGGGAGTAGGCACCAATTTTGGTTTGAGCATGTGTTGCAGAGAGTGTGTGTTATTGTCTTATTTCTAAGTGCATTGAGTTGGTATTTACGTCGAAGGTTACAAACTTGAGAAAACAAGAAAAGAATCCTCTCTGATATTAAAATTATGTAGAATTACAGACTCAACCCAGACAAAAGTGTAGCTTTCATTCCTTCCCCATGCAGCCGATCCTCTCTAAATCCCAAGTGCCTCCCTTTTATCTTTCATGAATGTTGAGTTATGGTTACTTTCATATAACTACCTTCCA
>CBVK0102150236.1:0-12829 GCA_900067695.1 Picea abies
TAAAACCAAAGGGCCAAATTGTTAAAGTCGGCTATATGAAATTGCACACCCAAAGTTGGCTAGGCCTCCATAATTTAATATTTAAGTTGTAAATTAAGGATTACAATATTGTTAATATGTTTGTACAATTAGGAATGCATTTACACTCTAAAAACGATGATTTCTATGCACAAAGATACATGACATTTTGATGAATTAGATGATGGTGGGTTAAGAGAGAAATCAAGGTCAATGACTTCTAACCAACCAATGATACACATAAAATGGTATAAAACTTATCAACACATAATTAACCCATATAATAAAATACTTTAAAGAGAACAAATCATGGAAAACATAGAGTTTCTTTTCCTTGAAATTGATTGATTAAAGTTGGAGAGTGTGTAATTTATCTTTTTACATCTGCATATACCTTTGTTTGTGTATTTAGAAAAATAAAACCATTTGTTATACAAAAAGGCCAAAAATTGTTTCATACAATGAAGAGGTCAATATTACATGGAATATTACAAGTTATAGGGTTGTAGAAAAGTTGTTTATCTATCTATACATTTTTTTGTGCAAATGGAAACTTAAAACTCTTTGTTGTGCAAATAGACCCAAAATTGTCTTATAGCATAAAGAGGGTAAATTTTGTGTTGGTGTAAATTTTTCCTTGGTTCAAAATGCACGACAAGCTACATTAAAATTCATGCCAAGATCCCAAAAGTCATTCAATTTGAGTGGTTCACACTATAAATGTTTTTTATGTCATTTAATATAAGCATATATACTTAGTTTTGCATTTGCAGTCATAAAATACTTTGTTGTGGAAAAATAGGCAAGAGATGCCTAGTAAAACCTTAGAAATGCACAACATGTTTGTAAAATGTAATCCAAGCTTGTATTATACCTTAGATTTGAGTTGTTCAAGTTTCTAGGGGTGTGGTTTATTATATTAGATCTGTTCATGTTGTTAATTTTTCAATTACAAGTTTAAAAATGTTTTTTTTGCAAAAGAGGCAAAGTTTGTCTTGTAATTTGGAAGGTTGAAACTGTACTAAGTGACCAAATTAAAATGTGTGCCCAAGCTTCGATGTAGCTCCAAAAATAGGTTTATAAGTTGTAATATAGAGTTAGATTTATGGTAAATTTACTCATGTCATTTAAAATGCAATTGAAGAACAAGAGAGGTTGCTTTCATGCACTTGGATTTGAAATTTCATGTAGATTTGAAGAAAAAACTACCTTAGAGTAAAATCCACGTGCTAATCTCAATTTTGACACAAATTGAGTGGTTCAACTTGCACAAGGTGTAATTTTTTATTTTACACCTGTTTATAACCTTAGATTGACATTTTCAAACAAAAACCTACATGATGTGCATAAAGTCTAAAAATTGTCTTGTAAAACCAAAGGGCCAAATTGTTAAAGTTAGTTATATGAAAATGCATGCCCAAAGTTGGATAAATCTCCATAATTTAAGATTTAAGTTGTAAATTGACGATTACAATATTTTTAACATGTTTGTACAATTAAGAGTGTATTTACACTTAAAAAATGATTATTTCTATGCACAAAGATTCTTGACCTTTTGATGAATAAGAGGATGGTGGGTTATGAGAGAAATCAAGGTCAATGAATTCTAACCAATCAATGATACATAGAAAATGACATAAAACTCAACAATGCATGATTAACCCATATAAGAAAATACTTTAAAATGAACAAATAATAGAAAATATAGATTTTGTTCACCTCCAAATTGATTGACTCAAGTTGGAGAGGGTGTAATTTATGTTTTCACATCTACATACACCTTTGTTTGTACAGTTAGATAAACAAAACCCTTTCCTATGCAAAAAACCAAAAAATTGTCTTATAGAATGAAGAGTTCAATATAATTTAGAATGTTACAAGTTACAAGGTTGTATAGAATTGTACATCTGTCTATACCTTTGTTTTTGCAATTGGAAACTTAAAATCCTTTGTTGTGAAAAACGACCAAAAATTGTCTTGTAGGACAAAGAGGGCAACTTTTGCATTGGTGTAAATTTTTCCTTAGTGCAAAATACATGCCAAACTACACTAAAATGCACACCCATGTCTTAAAATTCATTCAATTTGAGTGGTTTAAAGTGTAAATTATTTTTTAAGTCATTTTACATAATCCTATATACATAGTTTTTCATTTAAGTCATTTTTAAATAAGCAAGAGATGCCCAATAAAACCCTAGAAATGCAAAACATATTTTTAAAAAGTAAGCCAAGGTTGTATTATACCTTATATTTGAGTTGTGCAAGTTTCTAGGGGCGTGGTTTATCATATTAGACATATTCATGTTGTTAATTTTGTAATTTCAAGTTTAAAAATGGTTGTTGTGCAAAAGAGACAAAGTTTGTCTTGTAATTTGGAAGGTCAAAATTGTTCTAAGTGACCAAATTAAAATGCACACCCAAGCTTCTTTGTAGCTCCAAAAATTATTTTATAATTTGTAAGATAGATTTAAATATATGACAAATTTACCTATGTCATTTAAAGTGCAATTAAAGAACACGAGAGGTTGATTTAATGCACCTAGATTTGGGATTTCATGTAAATTTGAAGACAAAACCGTCTTAGAGTGAAATGCACACCATGGTATCAATTTTGACACAAGTGGTTCAACTTGCATAAGGCATACTTTATGATTTTACACATGCATATAACCTTCCATTGACATTTTCATACAAAAACCTACCTCATGTGCATAAAGGCTAAAAATTGTCTTGTAAAACCAAATGGCCAAATTCTTAAACTTATCTATATGAAACTGCATGCCCAAAGTTAACCAAGGCTCCATAATTTAATATTTAAGTTGTAAATTGATAATCAAAATTTTGTTAACATCTTTGTACAGTTAGGACTACATTTACACTCCAAAAATGATGATTTCTATGTACAAATATTTATGACCTTTTGATGAATCAGAGGATGGTGGGTTATGAGAGAAATCAAGGTTAATGACTTCTAACCAACTAATGATACATAGGAAATGACATAAACTTAACAACACATGATTAACCCATATAACAAAATACTTTGAAGATAATAAGTAATAGAAACTATAGAGTTTGTCCACCTCCAAATTGATTGATTCAAGTTGGAGAGTGTGTAATTTATCTTTTTACATTTGCTTATGCCTTTGTTTGTGCAATTAGAGAAATAAAACTCTTTATTTTGCAAAAGGACCAAAAACTCTTTTAAAGGATGAAGAGGTCAATATTACATGGAATATTACAAGTTACATGGTTGTAGAAAAGTTGTACATTTGTGTATACCTTTTTATGTGTAGTTGGAAACTTAAAACTCTTTGCTATGCAAAAAGACCAAAAATTGTCTTGTAGGACAATGAGGGAAAATTTTGTGTTGGTGTAAATCTTTTCTTGGTGCAAAAAACACTCCAGGATACACTAAAATACACACCCATGTCTCAAAACTCATTCAATTTGAGTGGTTCAAATTGTAAATGATTTGTTAAATCATTTTACATAAGCCTATATACTTAGTTTTGCATTTGCAATCATAAATAACTATGTTGTGCAAAAATAGGTAATAGATGCCTAATAAAACCTTAGAAATGCACAACTTGTTTGTAAAACGTAAACCAACGTTGTATTATACCTTAGATTTGAGTTGGACAAGTTGTTTGGGTGTATTTTATAATATTAGATTTGTTCTTATTATTAATTTTGCAATTACAAGTTTAAAAATGGTTGTTATGCAAAAGAGACAAAATTTGGAAGGCTGAAATTGTACTAAGTGACCAAATTAAAATGCATTCCCATGTTTTCCTGTAGCTCCAAAAAATGTTTTATAATTTGTAATGATGATGATGATGATGATGATTAATGTCCACTAAGACCTAATTGGTCTATCGGACCTTAAGAGGGTAAGTGATTTGTTTCTGTGCTCGAAAAGCATTAAGAGAAGGTTTCCAAGATCACCATATGGAGTTAGATGTATGGTAAATTTACCTATGTCATTTAAAGTGCAATTGAAGAACACAAGAAGTTTCTTTCTTGCACTTAAATTTGGGATTTGATGTAAATTTGAAGAAAAAACTGCCTTAGAGTAAAATGCACACCCTAGTCTCAATTTTGACAAAATTTTAGTGGTTCAATTTGTGGAAGGTTTAATTTGTGATTTTACACCTGTCTATAACCTTAGATTGACATTTTCAGACAAAAACGTTCATGATGTGCATAAAGGCTAAAAATTGTCTTGTAAACCAAAGGGCCAAATTGTTAAAGTTAACTATATGAGACTTCATTCCTATAGTTGGCTAAGTCTCCATAATTTAAAATTTAAGTTTCAAATTGATTATTACAATATTGTTAACTTGTTTGTACATTTAGGAGTGCATTTTCAATCCAAACATGATGATTTATATGCACAAAGATTCATGACCTTTTGATGAATCAGAGGATGAAAGATTCATGACCTTTTGATGAATCAGAGGATGGTGGGTTATGAGAGAATCAAGGTCAATGAATTCTGACCAACCAATGATACATAGAAAATGGTATAAAACTTAACAACACATCATTAACCCATATAAGAAAATACTTTAAAGAGAATAAATCATAGAAAATATAGATTTTTTTCACCTTTAAATTGATTGATTCAAGATGGAGAGTGTGCAATTTATCTTTTTACATCTGCATATACCTCTGTTTGTGCATTTAGAGAAAAAAACCCTTTATTGTGGAAAAAGACTAAAAATTGTCTTATAGAATGAAGATGTCAATATTGTAAGAAATATCACAAGTCACGAGGTTGTAGAAAAGTTCTACATATGCCTATACTTTTTTTATGCAATTGGAAACCTAAAATCCTTTGTTGTGCAAAAATACAAAAAATTGTTTTGTAGGACAAAGAGGGAAAATTTTGCGTTGGTGTAAATTTTTCCTTGGTGCAAAACGCATGCTAGGGTACACTAAAATGTATGTCCGAGCCTCAAAACTCATTCCATTTGAATGGTTCAAATTGGAAATGATTTTTTAAGTCATTTTGCATAATCTTATATACTTTATTTTTCATTTGAAGTCATAAAAGACAATGCTCTGCAAAAGTAGGCAAGAGATGCTTAGTAAAACTTTAAACATGCACAACGTGTTTGTAAAAATTAACCCAAGATTGTATTATACTTTAGATTTGAGTTGTGCAAGTTTTTTGGGGTGTGCAATTGCAAGTTTAAAAAGGGTTGTGCAAATAAGGCAAAATTTTCCTTGTAATTTGGAAGGTCGAAACTGTACTAAGTGACCAAATTAAAATGAACATCCGAGCTTCCTTGTATCTTCAAAAGTTGTTTTATATGTTGTAATATTGAGTTAGATATATGGTAAATTTACCTAATTCATTGAAAATGCAATTGAAGAACATCAGAGGTCGTTTTCATGCACCTAGATTTTGGATTTCAAGTAAATTTGAAGGCAAAATTTCCTTAGAGTAAAATGCATGCCCTAGTCTTAATTTTGACCTAAATTGAGTGGTTCAACTTGCAGAAGTTGTAATTTGTGATTTTACACCTATCTATAACCTTAGATTAACATTTTTAGACAAAAACCTACTTGATCTACATAAATACTACAATTTTCCTTATAAAACCAAAGCACCAAATTGTTAAAGTTGGCTATATGAAACTACACACTCAAAGTTGGCTAAGCCTCTATAATTTAAGATTTTAGTTGTTAATTGATTATTGCAATATTGTTAACATGTTTGTACAATTAGATATACTCCAAAAATGATGATTTATATGGACAAAGATTCATGACCTTTAGATAAATAAGATGTTGGTGGGTTATGAGAGGAATCAAGGTCAATGACTTCTAACCAACCAATGATACATAGAAAATGACATAAAAATTAACAACATATAATTGATCCATATAATAAAATACTTTAAAGAGAATAAATCATAGAAAATATAGAGTTTGTTCACCTCCAAATTGATTGATTCAAGTTGAAGAGCTTGTAAAAGAAAATTTCATCTGCATATACCTTTGTTTATGCATTTAGAGAAATAAAACCCTTTGTTGTTTAAAAATACAAAAAATTGTCATACATAATGAATAGGTCAATATTATAGAGAATATTGTACAAGTTACAAGGTTGTAGAAAATCTGTGCATCTATTTATAACTTTGTTTTTTCAATTGGAAACTTAAAACCCTTTGTTGTGCAAAAAGACCAAAAAATGTCTTGTAGGACAAAGAAGACAATTTTTGTGTTGGTGTAATTTTTTCCTTGGTGCAAAATGCCTGCTAGACTACACTAAAATGAACGCTTAGGCCTCAAAACTCATTCAATTTGAGTGGTTCAAATTGTAAATTATTTGTCAAGTAATTTTACATAATCCTATATACTTAGTTTTACATTTGAAATCATAAAAGACTCTATTGTGCAAAAATAGGCAAGAGATGCTTACTAAAACCATAGAAATGCATAATCAGTTTGTAAAAAGTAATCCAAGGTTGTATTGTACCTTAGATTTGAGTTGTGCAAGTTGTTGGGGGTGTTCTTTATCATGTTAAACCTCTTCCAATTTTTTATTTATTGTTCTTTCAATTTCTTCACTTCTTACAAATGATTGATATCTTCATGATGTTCTGTCAAATAGATAACCTTCTTCTCTAAAAATTAGTCCCTAACTCTCCATTCAACAAACTCACTTTTTATCATATCAATTTCAACAAGATCTCTTAAATAACCTCCTTTTATTTGTGTTTTCAATATTTTCAAATTTTCCTCCTTAGAGATAGGTTCCGAAGAAAATTATTCGTTTACATCTATATCTCCATGGCCACCCTCATGCAAAGTATATGGTGATCAATTATGTTGCTCTTAAATGGCCTAAACCAATGTATCCAATCCTCCCTTATATTCATAGAATTTCAAATTTTCCTGGACAAAATTCAATCTTTCATGCAATATTCAATTTGTTTTCCTCAATTTTTTATTAATCATTTTCAATTGCTGACAAGACTTCCTATATTTTTCAAAATATAAGGGTTGGAACTTACCATACATGACCCCTGTCTTCCTCTTTTTCTTCATTACTAGTGTTTTCTTTATTTCCTCTATCACATTTGCATCTACATCATCTCCTACTTCTCATTTTTCCAGTTTTGTCCTTACATCTTCATTAGAGTGTCTGGTCATAATTTCATGGGTATCCTTTGAATCGTCACCTTCATTTATTTTTATCACCTCTGGATCCTTTGTTTCCATACCAATATCCATGGCCAATATGGACTGTGTTTTGCGTCACTTCAGGGTTTTAGGAGGAGGATCTATTCTCCAAAAACTTCATCACTTGATTCTCAAGGACATCCTTTCCGATGAGGGTTCATCATTCCTTGAGTATTTTGTTAATTCATCAATTTATGCACTCTGTTTTCCCTAATATGATGGAGCTACCACAAAGGTGGCCCAACCTTACTTAGTCTTTGAAAGAGCATCTTCCACCAATAATTTAATCAGACCATGATGGGATAAGCTTGCCTTAGGGTTTCTCCCTTCTTGAACCATTTTACAAATCAATTCCAATGAGTGGATAAGATAATAAGGAATATTTATATGTTTCTAGTGCCGAAGGTGTGATAACAATTTCAAATGGTATCAAAAGAGTAGACTATACCTTCCCTTGCAAGTCAAATATTTATGTATGCATAAAACCACCTCAAGCCGTCACTTACTAAGGGATGTCTGTTGGGTTCCTTTATTAGTTCCCTTGACTATTTCATTATCCACGAGGAGATCGCTACGAAAATTGGTCATCGTAGTCAATTTTTCAAACCATATTTATCTTGATTGTGGTAACCCAATTATCCTTGGTATGATTTCTTTGTTTACCTAAATTATTATTCCTTGAACCTTTGCAGTGGGTGACTGAAATGACTATGAAAAATCCATTGCAATAATTTTATCAAACCATCATATATTCTCAAAATAAACCATCCAACCAACTTCTATAATATTTCTCAACACTTCTAGGTTTCGGCACACAATTTTGGTATCCTCTAGCTCACTTCTTGTTGGGGTCCCACACATGGTGAGAAAATATTGGCCTTGATAACAACATGATTAAGGGAAAGGGAAATTCTAGTATTGGAAAATGAAAACCCAAGCAATGACTTAATCAAACAAGAACAAGTAGGTAGGTTGTAATAAAGTGTTGATGGGAAGGGGTAATGACAACATATTTCACCAGATGCGGGATGATGAGAACATCATCACAATTTTTTTTGGATTGCGATCAAAATAATTGTGCATAGTGGCATGGAAATCACAGAAGGATATTTAGCACGTTTGTTTAGGGAAACAATGGATTCCACTAATGATAATAATTTCACATGACTTCTGCCTTATATGACAATAATCCCTACCAAATATGGCAATAACTTTTTCCAAATACAAAAATCAATAATCCCTACCAAATATGGCAATAACTTTTTCCAAATACAAAAATACCCTCTCCTCGCACAAAGATCTTCCTAGTCCTCAGGAAAATGAGGAAAGAATCATTGGGAATAACATAAGAATTATTAAGAATCAAACTAACACATCCATTAATTACTGAAAATGAGAGTAAAATACATACATGTACTTGCCTCAGGGGAAGGAATTAAATGAAAAATGGAGAGTTGGGACAACTATGAATAGTTGAAGTTTGGAGCAACTCTTGAATAGTCAATAGTTAGGATTTGTAGCATACCAAAAGTACTAAGATGCCAAAGTATTTGTAGCAGATCGGTATTATTGAGGAACTAGAGGAGTTGTAGAAAACCAACATTGTTCTTTAGCCAACTAAAATAATTCTTAGAAACAAACATGATGCTAAGAAAATCACAATTCTTCTTGTTGGCATCGAATACTTGTTGGATAAGTACCCGGAAACAAAGATTTCCTCGAAAACATGATGATTGAAATAGAGGAAATCTGCAAGAAAATTTATGTTCTGTAGCAAGTTGTAGTAATGATCATTCTGTAGCAATAATGGTTTTGAAACAGTAATGGTTTTGCAGTAGGTTGCAATAATGGTTCTACAACAATGATGGTTCTATAACATATTGCAATAATTGTTATGTAGTGGGTTGAAATAATAATTCTATAGTAATGATGGTTTTTCTAGTAAATGTTGAAAATAGGGTACTTATCGCTCTATGCTGCAATAGAACAAAAAGTTGGAGCAATCCTAAAAAAAGAAATCAAAGAAATAAATAGTTCTCTCTTTTTCTCCCCCTTTTTTTTTTTTTTTTCTCTCTCTCTTTTTTTTTTTGCAAACATCATCCACTAACAAGCAAGTTTTTAGATGAAATCTATCCAACTGTGCCCCAAAGTTGTTTTCACAGTCTTATTTTATTTTTATTTTTTATATTTCTTTTATTTATTTTGCCAAGTGATACTACTTGAATATATATATATATATTTTCTATTTTTTTCCTTTTTATTTTTATTATTATTATGACTGACTGCTCGTAAGAATCAATATGTTGCAAGTACAAGTGGCACATCCACTGTATTAACAACCTCCAAATCTAAATGAGTAGAAAGATCTCAAATAAAGATATCCTTGGACAATGGATTTTTATACAATCTCAAATGATGACCATTGGTCATAAGAGGGATTCGATCTTCATTAATAGTACACAATTTCACTGAATTGTTATCATAGATGGTGTCAATTTCATACAGTCCTAACCAACGAGTGAAAATTTTACCTTAAAATAGTTAAACCAAGAGTCATACAATAGAGCCCAATCCCCTGCCAAACACATTCTTCTTATTAATGAACCTATCACGCCACCTATCCCTTTGTTGTTGAACAATAGAGGTTTGGTGCACAACAAATTGATGGAGCACATTAAGATTATTAATCTGGTTCGGGTGATTCTTTTGAGTTTTTGAAATATCCCTTTTTCTTTCTATTATTATTATGACTAACTACTTGCAAAAATCAATATGTTGAAAGTACAAGTGGCACATCCATTGTACTAACAACTTCCAAATCTAAACGAGTATCAAGATCTCAAGTAAGGCATCCTTGACAATGGATTCTGATACAATCTCAAATGATGACCATTGGCCATAAGAGGGATTCAATCTTCATTAATAGTACACAATTTCATTGAATAGTTATCATAGACGATGTCAATTTCATACGGTCCTAACTAGCGAGTGCAAAATTTTCCCTTAAAATATTTAAACCTAGAGTCATACAAAAGAGCCCAATCCCTCACCAAAAAAAATATTCTTCTTAATGAACCTAGCCCTCCACCTATCCCCTTTTTGTTGAACAACATAGGTTTGGTGCACACCAACTTGATGGATCTCATTAAGATTATTAATCTGGTTCATGTGATTCTTCTTATGTTATGAAATATCCATACCTACTTCTAGTGCAATCCTTAGTGTTTTTACTTCAAACTCAATGGAGAAGACAACATTCTTACCATACACAAGATCGTAAGGGGTGAAGCATGTAGTATTTATACATGTGGTATGATAGGCCCAAACATCTTCTGGAAGTCTATTGGCCCAATATTTGCAGTGGAGTTTTACAATATTGGTCAATATAGACTCTAGAAATTGGTTGTTACCCTCCACTTTCCCATTGGTTTGTGAATGGTATGGTGTGGTTGTCCTATTCTGGATATGATATTACTTAGTGATGGATAGAATGAGTTTTGAAGTGAATTGTGCTTCTTCATCTATGAAAATCCCTAGGGGTACCCCAAATCTAACAAAGATTTCCTCGTAGAGAAAAAATTTCACTGCTTGTTCTATGGCCCTCTAAAGTTCTTTGGCCTCAACCCATTTTGCAACATAGTCTATGCAAACCATGATATGGGAATTTTTTTTAGATGGAGAGTTGATAGGTTCTACAAAGTCTAGAGACCACTTTTCAAGTGGCTCTACCTTAAGCTAAGTCTGAAGCGACATTTTATCATATTTAACTGGTTGTCCCATACTTTGGAAGCTATCACAATGCCTCCCATACCTCTTAGAATCTCAAAAAATGATATGCCAAAAATAGCCTATATGATACACTTTATGAGATGTCCTTTTATCGACAAATTTCCCACCACAAGGCTCATCATGACAGGATTTTAAGATGTCATGAATCTCATCCTATCGAACACAGTGTTGGATTATCCCACCACAAGGCTCATCATGACATGATTTTAAGATGTCATGAATCTCATCCTATCGAACACAGTGTTGGATTATGAGATATGGCCATGTGTGAAAGAGATAGCCTTGAACCCAGGAATAGTTGGAACTCTACCTGATAATTATTTGATTTCTTTTGGTCACAAGTGTGTCGGTAGTTTTCCTGCAACCAAATACTTAGCAATATCTGCAAACCATGGAGTGTTAGTAGATAGTGAAAATAAGTTCTCATCAGGAAATACATCCTCAATAGGAAGGAAATCCCCAACATTGGTGAGCCTAGAAAGGAAATTAGCCACGACATTATATGTTCTAGCCTTATCAAGGATGGTGATGTCAAATTCCTATAGCACCAATAACCACCTAGTCGCTTTGTCATGAGTAATAGGGTTTTTCATCAAATAACGAATGGAAGAATGATCAGTATGTATAAATACAATATAGCAAGTTATGTAATGTTGAAACTTATTAATAGAATAAACAACAAAAATAAATGGTTTTTTAGTTACCATGTAATTTAACTATGCAGGGGCCAAGTTCTTACTAATGAAGTATATCGAATAAGGTTTTTGTTAGTCTCGTTGTCTAAGCGTTGCTCCAATGGTTGTGTTTGAATCATCAATGGAGATGTGAAATGCTAAGGATCACTTTGGTTCTCTCAAGGTCGGTATTGCAGTCAACTATTGCTTTAGAGCTTCAAAACCAAATTGACATTGGTTAGTGTAAGAAAATTTTACATTTTTGGAAAGTAATGAAAACAAAGAAGATGCAATCTTATAAAAATTGTCAATAAAATGACGATAGTAACCAACATGTCCCAAAAACTACACACATCCTTTTTGTTTTCAGAGAGGGAAGATTGGATATTACCTCAATTTTTTCCAGATCCACCTTAATACCTATAGGAGAAATATGATGACCCAACACAATTCCCTCGGTTAGTAACATATGGAATTTTTCATTACCGAGGGAAAGGTTTGCTTCCTTGCATCCTTTTAGTACCTTCTCTAACTTGGCCAGAACCTCATAAAATGTGTTTTCATACACCTTGAAATTGTCCATGTATACCTCTACACAAATTATGGATCAAGTCCGAAAATATATTGATAACATACCACTGGAAGGTAGTGGGTGCATTGCAAAGTCTAAAGGGAAATACTCAGTAGAAAAATGTCCCCCATGGATAGGTGAGGGTATTCTTGTCCTAATCCTTAGGGGATATTTTAATTTAATTGTATACACTAAACCCATCGAGGATGGAGAAGTATTTATTCCCTTCCAATGTGTCAAGGACTTAATCAATAAAAGGCAAGGGAAAACAATATTTTTGAGTAGCTCTGTTTAGCTCTCTATAATCGATACAAATACACCATTTCCCAATTTTATTTGGGACAATCATAAGTGGTAAGACCCATTGGCTATTAAAGATAAGTTAAATAAAATTCATAGTGAGCAACTTTTGCAATTCATCTTTTTCAATTTCACATAATGCGTGGTTCATTCTGTGTTGGGTTTTTTGAATAGGATGGGAATTCTCTTTTATATAGATATGTTGAGTACAAAGTGTAAAATTCTGACACCCGAGAGATCTAGAATTCAATGAGAAAAATAATACTAATCCAATGAATTT
>CBVK0102150238.1:0-13396 GCA_900067695.1 Picea abies
AGGTCTAGGTGCCTAAGACAAGTAATACACCAAGGGAAGTTAGGATTATGATCTAACACAAAGATATGAATGGATTACCTTCATGTCAATGTATTCCCAAGAAAAGGAACCACTATGTTCTTGAAATAGTTTAATAAGTTTTTATTTTTGCAAGGATTCAAGTTCAAAATTGATGTTCAATGTTCTTCCTGAGACAATATTTATTGGTGTACTGATGGATTTTGTTATTCCATAGAGAGGAAAAAGTATAGATTCTGATGGTAAGGATACATTAGCCAATGAATAGTTCTAGTTCTCTTGAGTATATTGATCCATGCTATGGCTACGAAACTGAGAAGTTGGTTGTGGAGATGAGTAAGGATTTATTATGAATTTATTAGTTGCACCATCCCTAGTCTCTTCCTTGAAAGAGAGTTCTTTATCAATAGTAAGAAATTGATGGACACTCTCATCATAACTATCCTCAACCCCCACCCATATAGGCATTCCTTGATATGTGATAGGCTTGGAAAAAGGATATAGGGTGACTCTCTTGGTATAATTTGCATAGGAAATAGTCATGTTGTCAGATATGCAACTAATATAGGCATTGATTGTGGCCAACCATGGATTTCCCAAGATCAAAGGATAACATCCTAAGTTGGATTTTGGTTGTAGAAACACAAAATCTAATAGATATTCCTAGGAGTCTACAAAAATCACTACATCTTCCAAGATACCCTCAAGTTTAATAATGGATTATTCAGCTAACTTAAGGATCGTAGGATTTTGTTGTAAGTTGGGAAATCCTAGCTTATCCATAGTCTCCTTGGTAATGACATTAACAACAACCCCTAATTTGATTAGAGTGTTTGAGATAAGGACATTATTGATTTGTACATCAACTATAGGGCTCCCCATATTTTCATATTTGACGGTAAGGAATTTTCCAAGTGTTAGATATGCTAACTAACCGATCACATGAATGGTTTGAGGATATTTTATTTTTATGCCAAGTTTCCTTCAACACAGTTCTCCAGTGGATTTGACATATATGGGGACATCCTTGACTGCTTAAAATAATAGATTTTTCACACACACATTACTTAACTCTCCTAAGAAGTTAAACTTGAGTGGACTGAAGGGTTTGTATATGATTAACCTCTCCAGATAGGGAGGGAGTTGTACAACTCCTATTGACTATGGTGTTGGATAGGCATTTTGGATAAGTTTTGTTAATTTTTGGGATATGCACTAGAATAATTGAAAGAATAAAAGACATTTAGAAGATGGAACAAAGCGCATGATTGGAAGCAAACTTTAAGGATTCAAAACACGTGATAGGAGGAAAAGCGACGGAGTGGCACGCAAAAGGCAGAAAATCGTTATAAAAAAATGGGATTTTGGGATAATTCATCCACTTTGTGACAGACTTAGCCCTATTTTGATGTATAAATATATAAAGGGTCTGGGTAGATAAGGGGTTTGACGTATGAGAAGTTCTTAGTTCTTTTTTCGGTAATTTGAGTCGAGCACTGGAAGGAGTTTTGAGTTATGATTGAGGAGTGAGGCTCACACTGCAGCAAAATGACTATGTAGGTTTGGGTAATGCTATTTTTGCATATTTTGTGGCACAGTGTGCAACTATAAGAATATTATCAATGACTAATATAAGAAGCTAGTCGTTGTGGATGTAGCTCATGTTGGGTGAACCACATTAAACTCTTGTGTCATGATGTGTTGATTTTGCATGTTGTAATGTTTACTGTTGTTGTGCAATGATGATAAATGATTAAGTATGATGAATGTGTTATTCATATATGATGTTATAATGTTGCACATTGAAGTAACTAGTAAATGAATGAATGTCAAGTAAAGTAATGTCGCACACATGGTATGTTTTATGACAAGTACCAATAAATAATGGAAATTGTGTGCATATGTAGATGATTAGTAAGTACATGTTGAATTCCTCACTTCCCCTCATCATTGTAGAACCTTGGTTCATCCATCCCATCTAGATGCCCCGAGTGAGACTTCACTTGCTTGTAGATGATGTCAAAAGGGCCAATGTTTAAGAGTTTTGTTGGTGTTTTCATGATTAACCCCGCGTCTTCCCATTGCACACCAACAAATGGTTCCATTGTTGGTACCAGGATCTGTAATTGAGGGGAATTTTTTGGAGGTCGAATAAGGAAGATATCACCGAATGGCTAGAAAGGAAGCAACGATACTTTTCCATAGAACATAATAGGAACCCATGGCTCAGTGATGAACAATGGTTGCAAAGGTATGTGTTCATAGATCTTCATGAAATATTCTTTGGTGAATTTCATATAATTTTGACTAAATGGTTAGAAAGGATAGTTAAGAACGTTGGGAGATATTGAGCTAAAGCTCTGAAAAATTGGAACCCTGAATTGATCAGACAATTGAATATAGTAAGTAAAAAAGTTTCTTGCGCATTTTATTTTTGGTTGAATAGTATACATAGGGGTTACATTACAGAGTTTGCAATATATTGTACCCAGTCTTATAGTGTCGTAGAGAGATAATTTTTCAAGGGTTCATGTAGAATATATTTGAGTACACTGTCTATGTGGA
Source organism: Picea abies (assembly GCA_900067695.1). NCBI lineage: Eukaryota > Viridiplantae > Streptophyta > Pinopsida > Pinales > Pinaceae > Picea > Picea abies. The sequence continues at coordinate 2,584 of CBVK0102150238.1, forward strand.
TAAAGATGTTGTTGTGCAACAATAATGTCATGAAGATGGAATATGATTGCTAGGCACCTTCATGCACATAGGGGGATTGGGGGATGACCAGAGGATGGTATACGAGTGGAAGTAAATGAAGAGGATGGATGAGAAACAAATGGATCGAGGATGCTGAGAGAGGAAGACACTGATTCAGATGAAGAAATTGGAGTATTGCGCTATGAGAAAAGGTTTAGGTACAATAAGAAGAAGAATGTGGTTGAGAGAGAAGAGCAACACAGAGCGTTTGAGAAAAGAGACCCTTACTCATTACTTCATATCAGACCATATAGATAAAGGAAAGAGAAATAAAAGGATCCTCAGTATAGTCCAGCAGAATAAGGAAGTCCATCTCATATCAGAATCTGTGTCGAACCCACAACCCTGTGTGTGTCACCTAGATTTGAATCCAAAATCAGAATTGTCTCAAGATAAATTGTAGTTAGTGGAGGAAGTCAGAAAAGTAGTCAGAATAATGGAAGTATCTCAGCAAACCAGATTCAGTCAGCATCATCAAAGGTCAGTACTACACAGAATACCATGGAAGTAATAGATCATACATTGAGAATGCCTGAATTTCAGTGAGCAGGGTCAGAGGACCCAGATCAACATATGTTTGTGTGCGACACAATATGGATTGTGAAGAATGTTCAATATGAAGCAACAAATATTATGTAGATAGAAACTATGTTAAGAGGCCATGCATTTCTATGGTACATGAAGTATTAGACAACTACATCAACAAGACAATCAATTTCCTTCAGCTCTATGATAAAGTGGCACTAAAGAGGGAACCAGAATTAGAACTAGAACCAGAATCAAAATATACAAATGATAACAACTGAGGAGTGTGACGATAAGCCTAGAGTAACAATTGTTATGTGTCGAGGAACGATAACTAGAGAGGATGCGATGTAAAAAGGAAAAGGGGTTGAACAATGGATAAAGAAGGAAGTTGAGCGCATGCCAACATCTAATACATAGAAAGAGAAAGAGACATATCAACAAGCATGGAAGGAAATACTATGACCAGAATGGATAACATCAACATCAAAACCACCACCACTATATGATATTTCGTTATTTTATGATCACACTATTCCAGAAAGGCCAGTCGAAAAGGTAAATACTTTGAAATATTTTCTAAAGAGTTGTTTAGAGTTGATGAAGGAAAAAACAATGTTAAACATGTTGTGTGGGATGATCAATCAACACACCCAAGATAGAGAAGTACCTATGACATAGAGAGAAGTGAACCAAGTATTGTGGAAGAAGAGGACAAAAAAATAATTTAGGTTGAGTGTGCAGATAAGATAATATGACATGGATAATGTCATCTTGGACTTAGGATCAGATGCAAATGTTCTTCCAAGACAGACATGGGAAATTATGGGGAAACCAAAGTTAGTTTTGTCAATTGTTCATTTGAGTTTGGAAAACCAACATAAGATAATATCGATCAAGAGATTGGTAGGAGTACATGTTAACATAGATGGAGTGCACAGCGTAGCTGACTTTGATGTCATTGATATTGTGGATAATAGTCAATTATATCCAGCATTGCTCGGACTAGATTGGTCCTTTGACAACCAAACGATTATTAACTTGAAGAAGAGAGAAATGATTTTTGAAGGAGGAGGCTTAAAGGTCATTGCGCCATTAGACCCCACATAAGAAAGAAGGTATGTGAAACCAGCAAGAAACAAAATTTATAACCTAAATAATATGACCATGTGCATGGGTGACTACGTCAATCCCATTACATATGGTGCACTTAGTTGGGGAAGTAGTATCTCTTGTTAATCATACTTAGAGGAAGGAATTAAACATTGGCAACACTAGTTGCATGAAGTATTGACTAGAAGATGTGCTCACATTAATCACTCTTTGCACTAGATTGGAACAAATGTACTCGATACACTAACGTTTGATGGATTAACTAATATAAGTTCCTTTGTAAAATCATTTGAATTGCATATACCTGAAAAACAAAGATTATTGGCATTAGATGTTGCACTGAGAGAAACCCGATCAAGATGGTGGGATACACACAATGAAGGAATAAGGGATTGGCAACACTATAAAAGGTTGATGCATATTAGATTTGGAACAAAAGAAATTATGCACAAGTATACATGGATGAGAAGTCTGAAGGATCATGTTAAAAAATGTATGACAACTTAGAGACAGGTTCCAAAGTAGGAATGGATATATAGGTTCATACATACACTTGAGATGATTCCCAAGAACTAGTATCTAAAGCTAGAAGTGCATAGAGGGGCAATAGATTTGGAAGAGCTCACCCATAATTTTAAGGTAACATTTAGTTTTGAAGTTGAGTCACCCTTAGTAGATGCATCTTTGCAAATCATTAGAAGTAAGATTTTTATGGAAGAGGATAAGATAGAAATATTACCTACGTATAGCGTGAGTAGAAGACCTGTGGTAGTCCATGAAATACTATAATGTTACAATATTACTGAAGAAGATCAAGAGGAAGAAGACCCAAGAAATGTGCAAGAATCAGAGACTAAAGGGGAGTGTGACGTAGTAGGTCTAGAACTTGAATCCGATGCATATGTGAAGCCATTAAGAGTGCAGAAAGTGGATATTGGCATGAAAGAGAAACCTAAGTTTGTGAATATTGATGACTATTGGAATGATGAGACTGTTGAAAAGGTTGCAGACCTATTGCATGAGTATCAATATATATTTTCGAAAATATTTTCGGATATGAAGGGGATAGATGGGGAATTGAGCGAGAAAAAGTTCGTATTAAAACCAAACACTAATCCAGTAAGACAAAGACCTTACATATTGAATCTGAAGTACAAGGAAAAAGTGAAAGAAAAGCTTGAAAGAATGATAAAAGTTGGTATAATTTATCCCATTGCAGAGTCTAAATGGATAATCCCAATGGTGGTTCAAGATAAGAAAACATAGGGTCTTAGAATTTGTGTAGACCTAAGGAAGTTGAACAATGCATGTTTACATGACCTGTTTCCAACCCCCTTTATAGATAAAGTATTAGAAAATGTAGGAGGTAATGAGGCATACACGTTCACTAATGGATTTTCATAATATCATGAGATAAATATTGTGCCAAAATACCAACATAAGATGAAATTTGCAATAGAATGGGGAAGCTACTAGTAAACCATGATTCCATTTGGGTTAAATAATGCACATGTTGTGTTTTCTAGATTAGTCGTTGCAACCTTTAAGGAATTTATTCATAATTTTCTAGAAGTGTAATTACATGATTGGAATATGTTTAGATTATTAAAATACCACATAGAAACTTTGTGGTTGATGCTCGATAGATGTAGAGAATATTGGATATCATTAAATTTAAAGAAATTTGTTTTCTGTGCACTATTTGGGATATTGTTAGGTCATGTGGTATGTAAGCAAGGTTTGTTGGTTGATCCTGCTAAGATAAAAATGATTGTTAATTTTCCACATCCTACATCACTAAGACAATTGAGAACAATGTTGGGTCATATAGGATATTACAAGAAATATTAAAGGCTATGCGAAGAAAGAAGCTATGTTTAGTGGAATGAATATTGTTAGCAGGGTCTAGATGTATTGAAATCGAAGTTAGTAATTGCACCCATTCTGGTGTTCCTAGAATGGAAGAAAGAGTTTCATGTTAATGTGGATGCATTATTGATAGAATTTGGCCCAGTGTTAGCCTAGCCAAGGGACGGAGAGATAGACCATCTAATTGTCTTTGCTAGCAAGAAGTTGTCTACTATTAAGAAGAATTACACAACGAAAAAAAGGGAAGGATTGGCCATGGTTTATGCCTTGTTGAAGTTTAGACACTGCTTGTTGGGGTCCCATTTCAAGATGTATACAGACCACTCTACACTGTGATAACTAGTGAATAATCTCATGTTGAGGGGAAGAATCTGGAGATGGTTATTGTTGTTCCAGGAGTATGAAAAAGGGAAGGATTGGCCATGGTTTATGCCTTGTTGAAGTTTAGACACTGCTTGTTGGGGTCCCATTTCAAGATGTATACAGACCACTCTACACTGTGATAACTAGTGAATAATCTCATGTTGAGGGGAAGAATCTGGAGATGGTTATTGTTGTTCCAGGAGTATGATTTCGAATTTATTGTGAAGCCAAGGAAACTGAATGCAAGACCAGACCATTTTTCATGAATACTGACAGGAGAAGACGAAGGGAACCTAGACAATAGTTTATGATATCTGCATCTATTTTCAATTCAAATGGTAGATGACCACTTTTTATAAATTGTCCAATTTTTAGTACAAGAATCACTTCATTTGATATGACAATAGCACAAAAGAAGCAATTAGTGGTTAAAGCAGTGTATTATTAGTTGATCGTAGGAAACTTATATAAGTTAGGAATAGATGGGGAATGATGAAAATGTGTATTAGAACACGAAAGACCAATGATCCTATTAGAGGTGGATGATGGATTTGCAATAGGTCAATATGCAGGAAAGGAAACAATGCAGAAGATCTTACATGCAGGGCTATGGTGGCCCACCCTCCACAAGGACATTAAGGAATATTTTTAGAACTATGACGTTTATCAGAGAGTAAGAAGGTTGTCATGAAGGGATGAGATGCCTTTGAATCTGCAAGTCACCTTACAATCATTTTATAAATGGTCAGTGCATTTTATCGGACCAATTAATCCAATAGTGAGGAGAATAGCAGCTAGGTACATAATTATCGCAACACACTACTTGACAAGATGGGCAGAGGCAAAACCAGTTAAAGATTATAGCATGAGGGAAACTGTGTGGTTCTTATTTGAGAACGTCGTTACAAGGTTTGGGTGTCCTAAATTACTTATGAGCGATCATGGGACTCATGTTTTGATCAAGACAATTGCAACATTAACAAAATAGTTCCAAATTTAGCATCGAAAGATCACTCTATATCACCCTAAAGAAAATGGAACTATGGAAGTCTTCAACAAGATACCAGAGAATGCATTGACAAAGTTATGTAATGTAGGATAAGATGAGTGGGATTTAAGGATCCATGTTGTGTTATGGGCTTAAAGAACTACATGCAAGAAGCTAACAAGTCAGACACCCTTTAAATTAGCATAAAGTCAAGAAGTAGTGATGCCCATGGAGTTTCTTGTACCGAGTCTATACATTGCTATGATGATAGACCTTATGAATTACAGTGCAATATAAGAAAGACTATTATAGTTATTAGTATTATAGGAACATTGATTTGTTGCAGGATTCCATCAACAAGTACATAAGGCACATGAAAAGGCATGGGATGATATACATATCAAGAATAAGACATTCCATATAGGAGATATAGTATTTCTCCATGACAGTAAGTTCTTCCAGCACCTTGGAAAGTTTTGGATGCACTGACTTGGACCATACGTGATAAAATATGTGACAAAAGCAAGTGTTGTTCAGTTAGAATAGTTGGATTGATAAGTCGTGGAAGGAATATTGAATGGGGGTTGGATTAAACTATACAGGGATGATCTTCCTTTCGTGCACTAGGAGAACTATGTAGGCTAAATTGTATCATAGTGTACTATAGAGAGAAAAGGTGGAAAAGGAAAGAAAAAGCAAGAAAAAAAGGAAAAGGAAAGGAAATGGTTTAGGAAAGAAGCACACAATTAAAGAATCCAAGTAGTTAAGGAAAAGCAGGAAAGTGTCACAGAAGAGAAAGAAGTAGTTAGAAGAGTGCACATACGAAGGACACAAGATCGTGCAAAGAAAATAATTCGTGCAAAAAGAAGAGATTGTGCAGATGCCAATAAAGATAATTTAAGAGAATCCATGATGGGATATGCAATAAAGAGTGACCTTAACGATGAATTAGTGGCATTGTGTAACCATAAATGAATATGGGAAAGAATATTTTGATAGGTTGGAGAATCTAATGGATAATTCACCAAAGATACAAAATTGATGCAACATTAAGGCAAGTAATGAATGCAAAGAACTAGTGGATTGGACGAAAATTTTAGGCACGAAGGGAAGTTAACAGCTGGCGATGAAGTATAAAAGTAAGAAAAGGGTCGATGGGGGAAGGTTATTGTCAATTAGAATTCACATAGAGAGTCAAGTTACAGAGCCAAAGTTTCAAAGCCAAGATACAGATCCTAGTTGGACATAGAGACCCGTTACAAAGGAAGATCGTACCACCTAAGGAAATAACGACTTCAACATTAGTACCAAAGAAACATGAAGCATACAAAGTGACAACATCCTTAGTGGCAACTCAAGGGATAATCAAACATGAAGTTGATGAAAGGCTCAAGAAGAAATGATAGAGGAATCCTCCTTAGCATTGAGATTCCCTAGAGACTACATATCACCGATAAATCCATCCACAAAATAGATCAACCTACAGAAGGATGTGAAGTACCCACTCGTAGAACCAGAGATTCTAGAAGGAGTGATTCTGGAAGGGGACATGTTAGGCCTGGCACCCACTTTTAAGTATGTTGAACATGACATCACATATGAGAATAAGTTTCCATATTTAGTGCCCATCAAGTTCTTGAAGAAACACGTTAGTTCTGAGACTCATATGATAGTCATAGAACCACAGGTGTGGGCTATGGGGTTGTAGAAAGAAGATCTTCCAAACATGTTTGACATACCACACTTTTGGAGGATCCCAAGGATTAATTCTTGGATAAAAATTTTTCTAAGTTACATGCATAGGGGCTACATGTGACTTGATAGGATAATGTCCATTGATACAAATTTGATCATGCACATTACTAGTCTTTAGTCACAGGGGGAGGAACCCTCTCTATTGTTTTTTGACAAAAGTAATGAAAAGGATCTAGTTGAGAGCATGAAGGAGAAGTTCCATACATTTCAAGGACAATGTGGATTGGATGCCGCAAGCATATGTGACCTGACAGTAAGGATTGTGATTCAAGCCTTATCCTGTAAGTTGTTAATAAATTGCAGAAAGGACCAAGTCCCACCAATAGTCATAGCAACAACGGAAAGGTGTGTCAAAGGTGTGCAAATGAACTAGGCAATGTTTGTACTAAACTAGATTTCAAGGACAATGTGGATTGGATGCCGCAAGCATATGTGACCTGACAGTAAGGATTGTGATTCAAGCCTTATCCTGTAAGTTGTTAATAAATTGCAGAAAGGACCAAGTCCCACCAATAGTCATAGCAACAACGGAAAGGTGTGTCAAAGGTGTGCAAATGAACTAGGCAATGTTTGTACTAAACTAGTTCCTGATTGATTGTGAAGAGGCACAAGATAAGGGTACTAAGTTCCATTATTCCTGGTTACTAAATCTAATTGAACTATCAACATGGAGGGATCCATACAAAACATAGTTTTTGGGCATCAAGGAGAAGCGATGTCTAGTTGCACAATATCAGAACCTATGGTATACCATGCATAAGGAACGATAGATGGACACCAATGTTACATTTTACATATATAAGGAAACTATTAGGGAAAACATCGAGAGGAAACCACGCATACCACCATAGGTGGCCAAAGCATATAAGGCAATGACATGCTTTAAGGCAGGGTGTCACCATATGTATAAAAAAACTAAAAAGGACCCGAATAAACAATGGATTCCCACCCAATATAGGTTAAATGAGGAGGATATGGGCCATATTATCATTGATTGAAATACTGAGTGAAATATTCCACCAACAAAAACTGGGCCATTAGAGAAACAAAACCTAGAAGTCCAAGAGATAGATGATGAGGAAGAAGAAGGAGTTGAACAAGAAAAAGTTAACGTCACAAAAGGAACCTCACAAAAGACAACACCATGCATAGAAAATAAGAGGAAAGAGATAGAGACAAGAAGATTAATCCCACAAAGGACAAAGAAAAAATCCTTCAAGGAAGTGGCTATCTAAGCATTGACAAAGGAGTATTTGGAGAAGATAGGTGATCAAGTGAAAGAAGTCACCAATGACATGTTTCAGTTCGCAACAAAACATTAGGAAGAGATGCATAGATGGATGCAGGAGTAGATGGCCGAGTTGCGAAAATTGTTGGAAGCAACCAAGCTCACGTTAGTGCAACAACTGAAGGATGAACAAACGACTACAAAGAATGGGGAGGCAGGTCTGAGAACCTCTCAGTCATTAATAGTAGAAGGTGAAAAATGATTGATCAAGATGGAGAAAGGGGTGGTACATTTCCCCACCACAGAGATGCAGGAATGGGAAAGGGAACTAGGTCACATTGACTAAGTGTTATCTGGCCAGCCAATGGATGTATTACAAGAATTGTAGCTAAGCATGACACAAGAGATGAATTTTCATGCCGAAAATACATCGAGTGAGTTGGTTAAGGTTACAACCAAGAATGTATTCTTGGAGATGGAGTTCAGTGAGGTCAAGGATGAGAATGATGAGGTTGTGAATAAGGTTGAAAGGATGCAACGGGTCTTCGAGAAGGTGTATCAAGAACTCCAAGAGACTTGAAAAGAGATAGTGGCCCCATTCGAAGAACAAGTAACAAATATCAATATATTTATTCAAGGCTTCTGTGCATGAATAGTCGACCTAGAAGCATGTATGACACCGAGCACTCCACCTGAAGAAAGAGAGAAAAGGGAATAGATAGTGACAATAGTGGTGGAGAGCATAAATAATATCAAAGTAGAATATGCTAAGATTTATACAGAAACCATGGGTGTCGGGAAACAACTCGGTGAAGATAGGGAACAATAAGATATTAGCCAGAAGATCCAGGCTATGTAGGAAAAGGAACATAAGTTCAAAGAAACGATGGGGAAATTACCTCCATGAGAGGTGGTAATGGTAATGAATAAGAATAGAAAGTTGCATTCAGAAATGAATCAACTAAGGAAAGAGTACTAGGCTCGCGCACAACATATATAAGTAATATAGGACGAATCATATAGAGTGACAATGGCCTTAGAAACAACTCAAGGTATAATCAAACATGAAGTTGATGAAAGTGTCGAGAAGATGTAGGTTCAGATCACTATCAACACAATTTTTTAGAAGGAAATATAGGTAAAGGAGAAGGCCATGATAGCAAAGGAGACCTTCAAAAAATTCATGGTGCACTAGAAGAAGAGTTGAGTGGTTCGAGATAAGCCATAGGTGAGTGTTGGTCGGGGCCTGTTGGATAATAATTTTAGACAAGTTTTGTTATGTTTTGGGATCTACGCCAAAATAAGTCAAAGAATAAAAGGAATTTATAAGATGGACCAGATAACGCGATAGGAAGTGGAATTTAAGGAGTCAAAGTGCGCGACAGGAGGAAGCGTAATAGAGCGTCGCACCAAAGGTGGAAAATAGTTATAAACCATTGGGATTTTGGGAAATTTTGTCCACTTCAAAACGGGATTATCCCTATTTTGATGCATAAATATGTAATGGGTTGAGGTAGATAAGGGTTTCAACATATGAGAAGTTCTCAATGCTTTTTGGGTAAGTTGATTTGAGCAATGGAAGGAGTTTTGACGTATGACCAAGGAGTGAGGATCACACTGTAGCAGAATGACTAGGTAGTTTTGGGTAATGTTGTTGTTTCATATTGTGTAGCGCAATGCACAACTATAAGAATATTATCAATGACTAATATAAGAAGCTAGTCATTTTGGACGTAGCCCAATTGGGGTGTATCACGTTAAACTCTTATGTCGTGATGTGTTGATTTTGAATGTTGTGATGTTTAATGTTACTGTACAATGATGATAAATGATTAAGTATGTTGAATGTTTTATTTATATATGAATGAATGAATGTCAATTAAAGTAATGTTGCACACGGGGTATGTTGCATGATAAGTAATGATAACTAATGGAAACTATGCACATGAGTAGTTTATTAGTAAGAACATGTTGAATGCCTCACTTCCCCTCATCACTAAAAACCTTGGTTCCTATAGCCCCTCTAGATTCCTCGTGTGAGACTTCACTTGCTTGCAAGTGATGTTGAAAGGGTCATTGTCTAAGGGTTTTGTTGGTGTTTTGATGATTAACCCCGAGTCTGCCTACTACACACCAACATATGGTTGATCAAAAGTTGTAGGAGAAGTGGACTAAAGTGTTATGGGAATATTTTCAATAAAATGATTTATTTCAAAATCTCGAGCTTCCTCCTTATCATGTTCTATAATGATTGGAGGAGTTTTGTCATTGAGGGTTCTCCTTAATCATAAATGGATATCTTGGTATTCTATAGGGAAGATGAAATAGGTAGGGAACAAACAATTGAACAATGTAAGTGTGTTAATTTGTTTTATTATTTGGGTTAGTGGTAATATGTGCAAGAATTCGAGGTCTCGATAGAGGGTTATTTGTAGGAAATTGTAATTTCTACTGTGGGGTCATTTTAAATGGTGAAAATTGTGGTTTTTGAAGGAATGGCGTCGTTGATTGTTTTTGGTTTCCAAAGGAAGGATTTTTCCATCCTTTCTTCCATGGATGGATTTGGTTTGGTGGAGGTACCCATTGTTGGTAAGGCACAAATGGATACCATTATTGAGATGGATATTGAATTTGTGGGTTAGCCCAATAAGCATTATAATACTGTGAAGGGTCTTGAACCATACTTGGGGGGTGAGGTTGCCAAGGTAATTTATGGGAAATGAGGAAGATATGTTCGGTCTCCACATTTTCTCCTTGATAGACTACTTTTAATCCTAGTAGAGAGAGACAACTATTGGTGATATGATCCTACTCACAAATCCCACGGATCTAAATGTTATTTAATGGACAACATTTCAAGGGGTGTTTTTTTCATCACTTGGAACATAATATTGACACAATCACTTCTACTT
>CBVK0102150239.1:0-11237 GCA_900067695.1 Picea abies
CGTAGACCCTATATGCCTATTGGAACGTGACACCTGTCACCCTCTGACGAGGCCACGTGTCACCCCTGATCCTCACCGTGTGTCAGACCCTGGTACGTGACCACCTGACCATGTGAATGGTGAAGTCTGGGACTTCGGGACTTTGGAAGAGTTGGGGGTGTAGCATTGTGGAAAGGCCCGAAGGCTGAAGCCACGTGGCAGGCTCACGGGAGTTCGAGAAATAGGTGCTCTGAAAGAGCTGGGGTGTAGTGTCATAGAAAATCCCTGAAGGCGGAAGCTACGTGGCAGGCTCACGGGAGTTCGAGAGATAAGAACTCTGGGAGACTGGGGTCATTAGACCGTATACTCCCAAAAGCGTCAAACTTATCTCGTAAGCATATGCATTAAAGTGGAGGGAGATCTGTCGTCGGATTATTGGTGGATGGATTTCCGCCATAGATTTAGGAGTGTTGGAAGCTCTGGGATCTCAGAGAACTTGGGATGATACGTATGAGTCGGATCCACGTAGATGCCATGTGGCCCTTGAGCAATAAGTGCCCGAAGGACTGTGGAAGGACATTTCTTCCAATCCTGAGCTCAGTTTTGAGCGTGAAGACAGTGGTTGGAAAACTCTGAACGAGCAGAACGTGATGGAGATCCCGGAATTAGGATTTGAGATAGTTAAGGAAAACGAAATTATGATGCCCCATCCCTTAAAAGAGGATTTAGGGGTCGGGTGTGTTACAAGAACCCTTCTTTCTGGATGCAGAAGTCCCAACAAGTGGAGGCATAAGGGTGGATGGGGTAGCATTCCTTTATGAACTTGCTTCCACATTGGAATCTGGTTTCCTAACCCGAATATAACTCCCAATCCAAGGATGGGGACAAATACTGTATGTCGAATTGTGTGACTGACCACTTCTCTTTGCCAGTTTTTGTTGGTCAGGGCCTTGGCATGTTTGGTTGCAGATATCGGAAAGGGTTTTTTAGGATCAAATGTTCCCCTTGCATATTCTGTCAATGCCTTTGATGGGCAGATATTGGCGTGGATTCAAATTCACTGTAGTAATGGTCCAGTTCCAGTTGTACTTCCACCCTGTGTCCCAACATGACCCTCTGCTTCGATATCATAATCACTGTCATTGCTGTTGCTATAGATGGAGTTACTCATGTTGCTGAGTTTGAAGTTTTGTGTGAAGGTTTTTAATTTTTTGGCAATCTGCAGCAAGGGTTTCTATTTAAAATATACTGACTGCATTTGTTTTTGAATTTCATGGCTGATGAATTGCCCAAAGGCTGAGTTTAAAGGATTGAAATGATAAACATGAAATAAAAACAAAAAAAATCCGCTAAGAAATTAAGAAACATCAGTGATTCGACCCTATCTCCATGCTGCTAGATAGAAGAGATCACTGATAAATGGCTGTATCTATCTCCTTGGCTGTTAAATACTGACTCAGGACTGTAGGCTGCGCCTTGGCTGTTAAACAGGTAAAGAGTGAACACTTGGTTGTTAAATCCAGGCTGTCCCAGCTAAATCTGAAATCTGAATCTCTTTGGCAGCCTACAGCTTAATCTCCTTGGTTGTTTCTTGGCTGTAGCTGCTAGCTCCTCGTCGTTGCTGGTTTGGCCATATATGACAACTCCTCTTCCTTGGCTGCTTGGCCACACTCACTGCCCACGTGCTGAAATCCCTAGGACTGATGAGTAAGCAGTATATATATAATCGAAGCACGGTGCTGTGCTATAACTTTTGAAAGGGATCCATACATAGACACAAGGGCTCCTCTTCATACATGAGGGAAGTCACCATATCTGGTCTATTGTATGAAGCCCAGCTTATGTTAAACAAGCTATAGTGTCATAGACTCATAGTATTACCATAGTTAGGTTAAAACCAAAATCATGAATCTAATGGAAACGGACAATATAACCATGAACAGAGAGAACAGGTGGAAGGAAGTAGCTACAATGGTGAACCTCTAGAGTCTAAACAATTAAGGAAGACCTTAAACCTCAATAAAAATAGCTTAAATAAGCATTATTATACCTTGAATCATTTGCAAATTTGCAACCAAAAACAATGACCTACCGCTGATATAAAATTTTAAAACTCAGACTTGGACTTTCAGCTGGCCAAGGGTCCACTCGGACTCGGATCGAAATCCTTGGGAAGGCTCAAAAGAATCCTGAAGTGCATTGTTGATCGTAGATCTCTCTGAGATCTAATGGTGAGTGGGTTCCTACACTTCCCATGTGTTGAGTTGACAACACCTTCACTCTCTATTGATCTACCATAATCCCATGGTAAGAGGGATTCAAGCAAGCTCATACACCATCTTAGCCTCAAATCTTGGTTAGCATCGACGTATCATGCTTTCTTCTGATCTGACCATTGGTGTGTCTCAATTTGTCCCTTTTGCAACTTTGACACCATGTCTCTCTTGATGTTGATCTATTCTAATCCGTCTGTGGGTAGGGTATCTCGATTCTCAACTAATAGTGCCCTGAGATCTCTAGTAATCCAACTCTTTAACCTCAACCATTGATCAATATTTGATCCAAGAATCATCACTTCGCTTGATGTCATCTCAACTTTGTCTTCATTTGGCTTGTGAAACCTCTTCGACCTTTATTCTTCTCTTTTAGATCTCGCCCAACAAATGAACTACCTCCTACGCAAAACCTTAGAATCTCTTTCTTCGATGAAATGAGTCTTTGGACGAATTTCCTACCTCATCACCCTTGTCCTCATAACTAGAATTTGACTCCATTGTTAGAGAGGCTCTTGCATCTCTCTTGCATCACCTTTTTGCGGAGTTTTGAGGTTATCTATCATAAGAAGGCTACATGCTTGACTCAATCCTTGAACCCTAAACCTCTTGGAATCATACCAAAGCTTTTTCATTATCATACCTTAAGGCCTCAACATTGAAACTGTGCTTTGTTACCACTTTGTAATGTGCTTAGAGTCGTCTCTAGTGGCCATAAGGAACTCCAATAAAAAATCATCTTCTATTTACCAATTATATTTACTAGTTGTGAGCGTGTTTGGCTTCTAATAGCTCAACCTAGGATTCATATGCAAAATAAATTGTAGAATATCATTGCATAAACATAAATTCATAATGAACATCCAATTGGAATTCACCTATGTAACAAATGTCATATACATACAGAGTAAACATGAGGGATAATCCAGGCAAATCTAAGGAACATTTTGATAGAATTCTCGTTAGTCTATCCATTTTATGAAACACATTTCACATCATTAATTGAAATCAAGGAACCAATGACAAGAACATGGAAAACAACTTTCTCCACATTTCCTCATGTATATTCATATCCAATGTCAAGTACAAAATTCAATAGTAAACAAAGTTTCCAATTAATGGAAAGATACACATAACAAAGATAAATATGCAAAAAGGTAGTACTTCTCTTCATGACATGTGTCAAGGATAATTCACCCATGGGACCCCCCTTTCCTCTTCTCCTCTCGAGGGCTTATAGCCTTCTTGTGCTCTTTTTCAACCATTCTAGTAGTTATTATATTACTTATTATGTTTCGTTTTATATGTTCATAACCTTTAGACATACACAACAACCAAGCTTGCAATTCATACTCAACCATTCGCTATTTAGGTCATTTCCTTGGGCTCTGAGCTAGGAATATTTACAAGGCACATTTTCACAATTTCATCATGGGGTTTTCATGACTTTGGCCATTTGGCATGACACTCATCGAAATATTGATGCCATAGCCATTTTACATTACTTGGCCCAATACATCCCAAGGTCCAAAGGATGGGTGATACAAAAACATGTTTGTTGGAATAGTTTTATGTAGTGTTACCAAAATCGTGTTGATGAAAGTATCGTCGAGGGCCTGAAAATGAAAATATCGGCAACATCGAGGAAAATATCGAAAAATACCGGAAAATGTCGTAAGAATGAAAAAGAATTCAAAAATGCTCTTTTTTTTTTAAATTTTAAAATATCTAAAACATCAACAACATCAAATAAATGCATTTCCTCATAAATATGAAAAGAGAATTGGTATATAAGATGTATAAGACATCTAGTAAACTTGAACACATCATAGATCAACACTGAATCATGTCCGAAGTTTAAAGCCTCAAAATATCATCAAAAAATATAATAAATGTATCTCATCATTAGGAGTCATCTACAATGAAATCAAATAAATAAATTAACAATTCCCTCTGCCCCTTTTACAACAAAAGGTGATGGCTCTAGAAATGGCTTTTCCTTTAGAGGAAGAAGGCCTTGGGCCTGGCATTGGACTTTGATGTCCTATAGAAGAAGCAAGAGCTACAGTTTGGTGTCCTCTATTGCTGCTACTGCCAAGTACAACCCCTTTTGTTGGAGTCCGTAAAGATGGTGGCATTGGCGCATTCCCAGTGTTGATGATCACCTTCTTTAAAGGTGTTTGCTGACTTTTCCTTGTAACATCCTCCTCATCTACCTCTCTCTCCTTTGCTACTACCCCCTTTGCCTCCTCCTATAACCAATCATGCATTGATTCGATGATAGGTCTGTTGGTCTCAACCCTCCATGCAACAATGGTGTCAATCCCATCCAACAAAATGGTGTCCACATTAGGTGTTTTCTGAATTTGCCTCACCCACAATCAGAGATTGTAGTAGACATATACCATGTCATTGAGGCGCTGAGGTTCCAACCTATATGAGGGTCATAAATTATAAATTAATAATTATAATACATGATCTAGACTCTAGAGGGCGACGAGGCATAAAATAATAAATTATAATTTATAATGAATTTAAAATTTAATTTGAAAATTTCTAACCCGTCGTGCTTCTTGGTGTGTATTTTCTCAAATGCACTCCAATTGCACTCACATCCTGCAGAGGCACATGTTTGACTAAGCACCTGAATGGCAAGTTTTTGTAGATTGTGTACTTTAGCACCATAGCTTGTCCACCGAGCATCTACAACAAATAAGAGAAACATAAGAAAAGACATTGAAATTTGAAAGTTAAAAGTTGAAACAAAGTAAGAACTAAGTAGTAAGAAGAGACATCAAAATTTGAAATTTGAAATTTAATGAAGCTTACCTGGCATTTTGGTCTTCCTATCATGAATAGACATGTCAAAGCCAAAAGTCCCACCGGACAACCTATATATTTCCATTTCATTGGAAATCTCCGCACGTTCTTGCTGACTTGGCACCATCCTTTGAACACATGTGAGGAAGCCATCCATAACCTTAACATTAAATCTAAAACCACTTGAGTAAGAGAATGCAGGGTTGAGGTAGATCCTTGCAACATGAATTGGGCGATGAAGTGTATTGTTCCATCGCTCATCAATCACTCTCCATATTTGTAGTCATTTCTCAAATGCATCATCTCCTCTAAAACCACATGAGTAAGAGAATGCGGGATTGAGGTAAATCCCTACAGCATGAATCGGGCGATAAAGTGTATTGTTCCATCGCTGATCAATCACTCCCCATATCTATAGTTGTTTCTGAAATCCATCATCTCCCTTGTAGTTGTCATCATAGTAGGCACGGATGGCTTCTTTGGCCCTATCCATGGCCTCATACAAGTAGCCCATTGCGGGCTTGTCTCCATCAACCAACCAAAGAACCTTTACCAAAAGTTTGCTAATGGCAAGCATCTCCTCCACTCCCGCCCAAAAGCTCTATTGGTATGACACTAGCCTGCATATGGCCTCCCCCTCCGGTTTATGGCTAAATGATAAACCGTGCCGCTCATTTGAAAGGAACATTCTTTTCACCTCCCACATACAATCCAAGAGAGATCAAAGAGATATGAAGCTAGTGGCAAAGCACGAGATTGAAGGACGCACCAACTCCCTGTTATTTGTGAATTTTCTCATGAAGCTAAGCAGGGATGCATGATTATATATGAATTTTGTGATGCTCCTAGCTGATTCAAAATATCCCTGATATAAGGAATTTTCCCCATATCCTTTAAAATCAAATCTATATAATGTGCAACACAAGGAGTCCAAAACAAGGTAGGATAACTTTGCATAAGCATCCTACCCGTAACAACATAGTTAGCAGCGTTGTCCGTTATGACTTGGACAACAAGTTGTGGACCCACCTCTTGAATAAACTCATTTAACAAGTCACATAATAATAATGCATCTTTAACATGTACAGATGCGTCAACAGATTTAACAAACGTTGTCCCCCTGGGACAATTAACCAAGAAGTTAAGAAGTGCCCTGCCCTTCTGGTCCGTCCAACCATTTGACATCACGGTGCATCTAGTGATTTCCCATAATGTCTTAAGCTCCTCCATTCTACTAGCACAATCAACCTTTTCATTTTGAAGGATAGGCCCTGTCAACTCCTCATAGGTAGGGACCTTGTACCCCGGGCCAACATTAGCAATTGCAACAAACATTGGTTGATAGAATGGGTTGTTCTTGGCAATGTTAAAATGAATGTCACTCCATAAGAAACACTTACCCACAAGCTTATCGGCCTCTTGCTTCTCCTTTCGTTTTACAATTGACTTGATAGAAGGTTGTGCACCAGTTGTGGTTCTAGGAACAAAGAAAGATGAGGTGGCTGAGGTCGAACAAATAGTTTCACTTCTAGTTCCTCCCTCGGATCTTCCACCTCCTCCCCTTCCAAACTGAACTTTCATAGCTTCCTCGTGTTCTCTGGCTATACCCATATCATCAAGTGCTTTGTTGCCAATATGCATGGTTTCCGGGGTTGACTTTGGGAAAATACCCTCTTCATGTCCCGAAATTTTTGCAAGGTGGTATTTCAGCCGGTTAATTCCCCCCCCATCATTCTCATCCCACACAACTTGCAATACAATGTTTGTCTATTAACCCCCCTAGGTTTACCATATTCCCACATAGCATTCAATTTTCTCAACATTTTCAATCTTCAAATGATCAAACCTAGGGCCCAAAAACAATTCAAAAAAATTAAAACCACCATTTAAGAATCAAGATTGAAAATACAATTTTTTTGCATAAAAAGAAAACAGATTTACGTTCTAATTTCTACGGTCTACCTACATAGTATATCTCCCACTGTCCACTAATACAACCTACAAAATGGGGGAAAATTGATAGGCATTGCAAACAACAAAACCTATCACAAATTTGAAAAAAGGGTTGGAAATCAATCCCCCCTCCAAAATAAATTGATGGCAACTGATAAAAACAGTCCCTCCTTGGAAAGATGAGGGAAACCTAATGGGTTGAGGGAAACCTAGCAAAAATAATAAGAAAAAAAAACCAAAAAAAAGGGTGCAAATTGTTTCCCATGCCTACAAATGTGCCCACAGTTGAGGGAAATCAATCCCCACTCCACAGTGAACAGGTGATGGAAGAAGAAATCCCGCTCCTCCTCGTCCTTGGATGAAGGAAAAATCACCTCTTGTTCCTTTGCTCTCCAAACCCCACTATTTGTTTGCAAAATGACCCAAAAATCATCTTTTAATTCGTGATTGTTCGCAACTCGACGACACTTTCCATCGACTCGCGATATTATTGCGCTATTTTTGAAAATATCGGGATATTATCATGGAGGAAAATATCGTGATATTTTCGGGCGATAACATCGCCGAACCTCAAAACGACGATAATATCGCTATGTCGATGATATTATTGCGATGCTGGTAACATTGGTTTTATGTGCCAATTTCTGGGGTAAACACTGTATTATTCTTCAATAATTGTGACCAATATTTCTTGAGATCATGAGATAGTGGATCTAGG
Source organism: Picea abies (assembly GCA_900067695.1). Taxonomy (NCBI): domain Eukaryota; kingdom Viridiplantae; phylum Streptophyta; class Pinopsida; order Pinales; family Pinaceae; genus Picea; species Picea abies. The sequence goes on from CBVK0102150239.1 coordinate 7,744, forward strand.
GTGAAATCTTCAGTGAACTCTAATCTTTATTGGGATCATAAGATAGTGGATCTAGGGTGAAATGTTGAATGAAATTTAATTTAGTACAACAAAAACAATATAATAACACTTCAATAATGATCACAATAGAGATGAACCTAGGTCCAAACCATGTGCTTGAAAGAGAAACCCAACTCAAGAAATATTGTTGTCCAAACACAAGTACTCAAGATAGGGGTGTTATAGGAAAAATTGTCGTTAGGCCTTCAATCAACAAACAACTTGAGTGAATGGTTTACAGATGAGGAGGATGACGTATTTATATGCATAAACCTCCAATAGGGTTTAGGGTGTGTTGCCGTCCTTATACACACTTGCAAACGTGAGCTAAGTCCGACTCACTTAGTGTGTCCTTGGAGGCACAATGCCTAGGTTCACAGCCCACGCTGTCACTTTGACCGGAACCTCTTCCGTCTAGGCTCACTCCTAGGGAAGCCAAAGGGGGTAGACCTTAGTTACTAGATGAATTAAATTAGATTCTAGGAGTTGGTTTTAATTTGTGAAGGTTAGAGGGGATTCTAATCCTAAGATGCTAAGGCAACCATGCAAGATGCAAGGGTTAGCATGAGAGTCAAGTCCTTTCCCTAGGTCAACTAAAACTAGTGCCTAGAAATTGGGCAAGGGGTCAACTATGTTAAAGGGTGCCTAGGTTCACAGCCCACGCTGTCACTTTGACCGGAACCTCTTCCGTCTAGGCTCACTCCTAGGGAAGCCAAGGGGGGTAGTCCCTAGTTTCTAGATTAGTTTTAGAGTTAAGTTCTAGGAGTTAGTTTTAATTTGTTAAGGCTTGGGGGATTCTAACCTAAGATGCTAAGGCAGCAATGCAAGGTGCAAGGGTTAGCATGTAAAACAAACCTTTTCCTAGGGCAACTAAGACTAGTGCCTAAAGATTGGGCTTGGGGTCAACTAAGTTAAGGGGTTGTTCGTTACAAATAGATTACAATATTACTTACAAAAGAATAACTTGATCAAACAAATATTAGATACAAGATTTACAATTTAAAGAATGCTAAAATATAACAACAAGCTAACCACTTATTTATTTGTGTTTGTGCAGGATATAAAAAGATTAAAGCATCATATAGCAAAAGATCAAAGCATCAAGATCATCATCATCAATACATCAAGAAAAAGATTTATAAAGTTAAGCACAAGTATCAAGGATGAAGATCAACCACTCTTAATTATTAAACCCACAAGTATTTAGAAATTTAGATCCAGGGTTGAATTGTTAAGCTTTCATAGGGTTATCAAATTTTATTAAGCTTTCACCAAAGCCTCCTCCTCCTATTGCCAAATAACTGCTGGATGCTCAATAAGTGTTGCCACCCTAGCTTCACAAGTCAGCCCAAAACAAGAGTACTTCCTAGAGAGGACACATCCTGTGCGCCGTGAGACAATCCCCTGCCTACACCCTTCGTTGTTTTCCTCAAGTCTCGTTTTAGATGGTGAAGATGGTGGTCTAAGATACCCTAAAGAGTCTATTAAGTTTATATATAAGTTAGGTAGACTTTTAGGAGTGTTTAGGAGTGTTTTAAGAGTTTTATGACACTTTTAAATAGTGATTTAGTGACTTGGCCGAAACTCACTTCAGCCTTAAAGATGTGTTGATTTAGTTGAAAATTTAAGAGCATTAACACATGCATATGTCACTAGAGTGCACAATTAGATAGCTTGAAAAAATAACAAGGGCAAGAACAACTTGCCAACCAATAGAAAAGAAGCAATCACACTTATATCATATTCAAGAGCAATGAGTGTGAAAAAGGAAAAGATTTAGATGTTGCCTACTTATCAACTTAGAAACAAGTTACTTCAAGCATATGACATTAAGAGATCTATGCAATGAAGAAGAAAACCATCCACTTAATGAAGCATTTAAACATTAGAGATTATAGATCTAAGTATGTAAAGTGAAGATAAAGACTTGAAATAAGCTAAGCATGCATGAGATCTAGTTAAGTTGATTTAGGTGCCCAAGAGGCTTAAGCAAGAGATTTATTAAGTGTATTAGATCTAGATCTAGAACAATTATAACATTAGGCATTTAGATCATAATCACATATTAAAACCCTAACCTAACATTTTGGTGTATTCCTCTCCCAAATAGGTAGGCAATTAAATTAGCTTGCTTAATTAGAAATTATTGAGAAAATGAAGAAATAATCAAGCAAGAGATTCAACTAAGGAAAGAAAAAGGCAAGCAAACCAAGCAAACAAGAAGCAAATCCTACCCCACGTCGTAGGGTTTGGGAGATACCCTTTATCTCACAAACCCTCACGTCCTAGCTCAAAAAGGGCAAAAAAAGGTCAAATAAACAAGATCTAAGCTATCCAAGAGCTCACACGTGGGAGGAGGCCGTACCACTCCTTCTCCCACAACTATGAGCCACTACAAGCAAACTAGGAGGAGAAGAAATGATTAAAAATGCTTAAAAATTGAAAAATGAGGTTGAGAAATAGCTACCAATCCCTTTGGGGGGTCTTTGAGTGTTGTGTGGATGCCTTTGGGTAGCCAAAACCCCTCTCAACCAGATCTGAACCTGCAAAAACCAGCAAGGTATCCTTGCTGAAAATGCTACACACAACCAATATAGTGAAGAAAAACTTTTGCCTTTTTAGGGCAAAAATTTTTCTTAAGAAAAATTTATAAATTTTGATTATAAATGACCTATCTTACTAAGCTATGCTAGCTGAAATATTGATGGAATGAACAACAATATAGAAGAAGAGTAAAAGTGAGAAAGGAATGGAGTTTCAGTGTGTCTCAAGGGAGCCTTCTTGCTTAAGGTTGTCCCAATGAAATCCTTGAAGCTAAACTTGCAAAAACCTTGAACAATGATGGCATACAATAGACAATATGTTGCATATACTAATAAGATGACATTTCAATCCTATCTAGCATATCAAGATACATAGATCTATAAGCATGTGCATTACTAGATCTACCCAAATAACATTTTACCTTAGGATCCAAAGATGCAATCACCAAACAAAATCTTAGAACAAGTTTACCTCATGTGTATGGAAAGAAGAAGCATGTGCATAACTCTTCCAATAATCTTCCAAAGTTTTCTCTTTATTACTCAAGAAGAAGGATCTTGGAGAAGACTATTTCCAAAACTCTAAAGAGCAAGAGAATGAAAATGATGAATGAAAGAGAGAGAGAGAGTGAGAAATCAAGTAGCATAACTTTAGCTCAAGATATGGTGAGTTGGGAGTGAGGAAAGGGATCTATTTAGTCTTGGAGAGACAAACCTACCTCTCTTGGATCAATGCTAAGTGTCTACTACCAAGCATAAGAGTAGATCTCAAGGCTAGGGCACACCATCTAGGGTTTAGATCTTAGATCTAGTGTGTAGAATGGTGTGGGAGTGTTGGGATCACACAAAAGTCAAGTGGGAAGGCTATGGGATTCGTGCCAAGGGAGAGGAAGAGGCCCCAACAATTAAAAA